>JAOUZG010015275.1:5662853-5707372 GCA_026289955.1 Argiope argentata | reverse complement strand
ACACACACACACACACACACACACACACACACACACACACACACAAATAAATCGAGAGGATTTTTGTTAAAAACAAACAAACAACAATTTTGAAAGTATTCAGAACAGTTAATAATAAAGTAAAAATGAAAGACCTTCCATTAATGCAAATGCTTAAAAAAATCAATTAAATTGATTTTTTTTTGAAAAAAAATCGAAAAGTTTGAGGGTATTCAGAAAAAATTAACGAAGTAAAAATAAAAGAAATTTTCTGAATGTAAATGTTTTTAAAAAATTAATCAATCAAGATAATTTTTTAAATAATAGTTTGAGGAGAGTTTCTTAAAAAATTAGCCAATGCCTTTACTCTGCTGGCTTCTAATTTTATCCATTTTCTTAGAAATGTTGAAAGATCAGTTTACGATACACTTCTTAAAGAAAAGAGAAACACCAATTAATCCAAATTTTCAGGGTTCATTTTCGTTCAAATATGGTTGAAACGAATTTTAATTCAACAAATTATATTTTTAAAGAAAATTGAAGAGAAAAGTGGTGCTATAGTGATTAGAAAAATCCAGAAAACTGAAGGCAGAGCGTTTAATAATTTAAATACTTATTTTGAAATTTGCACGAGTATTTTTCTCTTTAATATAGAATCAATTCTACATGTAAATATTTTGATTCTTCTGAAATAATTTGTGCATAAGAATTTACCATCGATTTGACTGCTTCATTCACACAATTGTTTCGGTTCAGACAGAAATATTTTTTGAAATCGTTTAAACATTGAATTTCGAATCACAGTAAAAATTCTAATTATTCTATCATTGTTTTGATTATACATTTTTATATACTTTTATCTCAAAGAAGTCAATGTAAACAGAAATAAGGTGATAATCACTTTGCATATTTATATGGAGCTCGAAAAATTTCAGAACTCTTTATTTACCCAATTCTGTAGATTTTATGTATAAGCGTATTATTTTCTACGATAATTACAGTTCTTCGTATCTACTAATATTTATATTAAAAATAACAATAATTCGAAATGTTTTAAGCAGTAATATTTGTGATGGACAGCTAAAACTTTAGTTACAAAATAATAATTTAATAAGAATATTAAATCAATTGATGATGGTGAATATGTTACAGACAAAATTTAAAATTCGGCATTCTATAGAATATCTAGGCATTTTATATAATGGCTAAAACAAGCCGGAAATGTGTGAAATGATTCATATTTCACAAATTCTTTAGGAATTCTATTTATTCTATTGAATGCCAATTGAGAAACCTGTAAAATATGGAATACATCTCCGATTTGCTCAGTATATTGTCAGTTGTAATGAATGTGACAGTGCATGGTATTTACCGACTTGGAACTTCTGAAGGAATTATAAAACAAGTATATGTGAGATCATAATTCATTTTATGCTTTAAGAACTTGCCTTGAATTGAAGATATTGCTGACCACGAAATTCCTCGCCGGTCAGTTACAATTGCTCAGTCCAGTGGAAGTGGCTAAGGATACGTCAAATGTATGCATAAAACAAAGAACCAAAAATGAAATGCCTTTGGGTGAAAAATGTTATACAAAATGCAATTCAAACCTACCATGTTGCATCAAGTAAGTTAGTTTTAATTAATTTCTTGTTTTTTATACGATTTTATTTCCTTTATTAAGAAAGGGATTGATTTTGTTTTGTACAACTTTCTTTTCCTTTTACGTATTTTGAATAATTTTTTAATGGTACTCTCCTTATTTTTCAGAATAACATGAGTATTTTAAAGGAATTCGCGTCATTTATATATAGCCCTATCAGGACCTTTTCCCATACTTAATATCATTTGTTATTCTATAGAATGCATAAAAATCATATTAAATGTCTATGGAATGTTTGTAATAATTCTCATAATTCATACAAAGGAATTATATTCAATATTGAGGCATTCTATAGAATACCAGAGTTTCATACTTTGCCGGTAACACATACATTGTGTTTTTTTTATGTGAGCAATGGTAAAAGACTTATTATTGCACCATAAAGAATTGTCTGAAAGTTTTAACTATCAAGGAAATTCTAAAACCTCGAGTCAAATGCGAAAATTTCTTTCACAAAATTCTTTTGCTTTCGACATGAAAAATGCAGTAGACATTATTTTATAGACATATTTTAATAGATAAAAAGGGCAAGATTCCAAATTTTGTAAGGCTAAAATCCATTCTCCATATTTTTAATAACTTTAAATGATGAATCTATTTAAATGACGAATCCATTCTATTTATACTCATTAATAGTTTGACAAATTTACAAAATGTGTTGAAGAAACATTGTGCTTTTGATATTTTTAGATATTTAAAAATTTCTCAATATATTGATGTAAAAAACAGCATACTTCTCTTTAAATTAGTTTTTAATACCGAATGAATCAAAATATATTAGTATAATAGACAATATTTTAAAATCATTTTAGTGCTAAACAAATGGAGTCAAATAAAAAACTTGTGTAGTGAATGCATTCGAATTAAAAATGTCTTGGTAAATGTCAGTATGTCCGATGATTTCTTCTAGAAATACGATATTTTCGGTGATTTTGGAGAATTGAAACAGCTTCTTAAATTCTAAGAATCTGATTTAAAAATATTATTTCCACTATAAATAAGATCTCTTGAAAAATTTATAAGAATCGAAATATAGCCGTAGATTCCAAGAATTCGAAAGAAAAATATCGAAGAAGATTTTAAAATCTTAATTAAAATTTGCCATTTCGACGCTTTCCGAAAATGGCTCCCGTTTTTTCAGTAACCTTTTGTCTCTTTTTCTGAAATATGAGTAAGTCTTTCTGATAGATTTAAGATGAGTGCAATATTATAATCGAAACTTGGGTTGAATCTGTGTAGCCTGGTTATTTTTATTTTGATGAAACTACAGTTTATTAACAAAAAATTTGTTCTGGTTTTCTTTTCTTTCTTTATTTTTTTCAGATTGCAAAACTGAATGTAATTCCAATAACGGTTATAGTCTTTAAAAAATGAAAATGAATTTTATTTATAAAGATTATAGATTTTTTAAAAAAAATGGCTTGATTTTTTTCGATTGCATGAATTTATTATTTAAGATTACGGAATTTTTGGCTATTTATTTCCTTTACTATTTGTCTTCAGCAATATTGTTTGCCGAATAATCATATTGAAGGTGTGATTTGATGTTCAATATAGATATTTAAATTTAATAACATATATTTAAAGCAGAATTTTGAAAGTTGAACATTTGAATTGCCTATTCAAGTCCATTCAAGTCTATTCAAGTCCATTCGAATAACTTATTTTTACTTTCACGTATACGTAGTATAACAATCGTTACAAAATTCGAATAGGAAATTTTGTCTAATCTTTGCGTTTTAGACATTCTTGAGTTCAAAAAACCACAGTTTTGGATAATGTACGTCTGTCTGTGACAAAGATAATTGAAAAGTGCTTTGAGGTAGAAGGATGAAATTTGATGTGCAGGCATTATACCAAATTTACAAATTTCTGTCAAACATGAGCAAAATCTGTTCAGCGGAAGTTCGTCTGTCTGGCAGTTCGAACATAATAAGAGAGCTAGATAGATAAAAATCGGTACACTGATTTAATATCTATAATGTAAACACCTGTCGAACTTTGAGCCAAATCCAACAAAGGGTTGACTATTTGTCGGTCTGTATTTTCAGAAACGTGTAAACTTAATAACTAAAAAACTTAGTGACATAAACTTATTACATTTGGTTCTCAAATTTTTGTCTACAATTGAAGGTCTGTGTCAAATTTTTGTTTCAGTTGGTTGAAAAAAAGTGTCGAAAGCACAAATTCGATTTTTGTATGCTATTAACGCATGCCAGAAATTAGTTGTCAAATAATTCGGCAAAGATCCCATGATAAATTCAGTAAAAAGGCTTAATTCCTGCTAAATGTTAATATTTTGTAACTACAGTATGTACAGTATTCTACAGTGAATTAGAGAGTATGAGAGAAAGTTTTGGGGTGACCACTCTCGCTGAGTAAATGGTTCAATCTGTGAGTAAAATGATTATTTTGATGAATAGGAATATTATTTTCATATAAAGGAAAAATAGCATTAATACCGAACATCAAACATAGTTTTGCTGATTTTGCAGAATCAGTAATTTTCCTAATTATAAACGAAACACTTGTACTATATTTCAATAAATATTTTGTGAGATTACCTATTTGAGACAGGAAATTTCACTTCTTTTTACACTGCAATCGAATTAATTGGAATTTTATCTATGGGCAGAATTAAATTGGATTTATTTCTGTAACTGCATCAAATTTTTTGATTATCATCAAAATGATAATTTCAGGAGAATTTAAGTTTATATGCGTGCTTGCTTGCGAGGGGGATTTCCGTTTCCTCCCCCTTCATTGTGACTCTGCACAGGAACTACAGGATCATTCCCCATTCTATGGGCGCGAACTGTTTGATACATGATTCAACAATGATGCATCTCAGAAGCTAGCATTCATCATTTTGAGCCATTAAGATTGTCTACTCAATCATTTATCGCCACAACAGGCACTAAAATGGAATAGAAATTCGAATATTGATTGTGCAAGAAACTTAGAATTATCTTGTGTAACTGAAAAGATATAGAAATGAATTAACAATTAATTAAATCAAAGTAAAGATTGGGCTGGTTTTTGCTTCAAAGGCAGAAACAGTAAAAATTGATTTGAAATAATTTTAATTAGAAAAAGAATAATTAAAGAGATTACAAATGTATAAAAATCACGTGTAATTAAAAAAATGAATGGATTTTTTTATAGAAATATTTATTTCCTTGATTTATTAAGCAATCAAAAATACCTGAATAACTTCATAATTTTTCGACTTGGTGAATGTTCACAAGAAATTACAATTTTTAGGATTTTCTTAATAAAAATTAAATAAAAAAATAAAGTTATCAATTATTTTAAATTGATCATCATTTAAATCATTCTTCCCTTTACAAAAATGTGGTTAAAAATAAAACAATAACTTATCACAAAAGATTTGAAAATTGCATATTATAACTCCAAAATTTGTTGGAAGTTAGTTTATTACTGAAAAACTTTTGTAGAAAAATTAAGGGAAGATAGTATGGAAAAACGAAAAGGCTAAAGTGATTCGATGGTCATCTGAATATTTTTTTTTTAAAAAAAACAACTTATAGATAGTATTAAACTCTTATAGATTAATCATTTCTATTTTCTTGTATAAATATCTAACTTCGAAGCAGTAGGCCAAAGATATTGTTTGAACCGATTGATTTTTTGGAATATTAGACGCATTATAGATTAGATATAATGAAAATTATTTTATGGAACATTTGAGATGTTTGATGAGCTGCTGTCATAAAAATATGGTACTTAAATTAACATTTCTGAAAATTTCAATTAAAAAAAGTAAAGTATAACAAGACTCAATTTTTACGAGGTTCAAATACACAATTTACCTTTCATGGAATGTTTTTCGAAGGAAACATATATTCAACCAGTCCACAGCAAAAAGAGCCGGCTTCCTGGCACAGAGGTGGCATGTCTTCCTCGTGTCCTGGGCGTCCCTTATTTGAGTCCCGGTTAGGGAATGGTTGTTCTTCTGTATACTAGTTGTAAGGTGCGTGGATGTACCCCCTCCCCTTGTAAAATGAGTGATAAGTGTGTAGTTAAGTCAGCCTCTTGAAAATTCCTTAAATCCCTCGGATTTAAATGAACCTTAGTTGGCGTTACTTCAAAAAACAGGAGACGCTCATTCGGCTTAAAGTCGCTGACGAGCGTCAGGGCGCTTGTCCATGGCAAGTGCTGTTAATAACAACGTCAAAAAGAAGATTACTAATCATGCTGTCGTGAAATTAAATTGTATGATAAAATTCTGCGAATTTTCATAAATGGTTGCTTTATTTATTTATTTTTTGTCACAGAAATTATATAAAGGATGTACCTTAAAACTGTTTATAAATTGTAAGGGAAGGGAAGATATTTTTGAAATAGGGCATGGGAAGGGAAACAAAACTATAGGGTATATGTACTGCAGGAGCCTCTTAGACAGTGGAATTAAATGAACAATAAGGATACACTGAATTCAATGCTTAAATTAAAAGTAATGAAATAAAAAATTACTTTAGCACAGAAATTCAGCTGCTTGAATAACTGTACACGTAGCGTGTATTGTTTCAGATGACAAGTCTTTTGAACACTTGATGACGATGATGATGTCGTGTTCGTTTTTTACCATGGAAAGAGGAGTACAGTAGCTTCTGTGGGTATGGGCCCCTGAGCACCCGAGGGCAGAAGTCTGACTTCAAGCTCAAATGAGGATGAAACATACATCCACACACTTGCACAACCCTTTTTCACAGGGGGGACATTCACACATCTCACAGACAGAACACAGAAAAACAACCATGCCCGAACCGGGACTCGAACCCGGGATTCACAGAACCCGCGGAAAACGCGCTACCTCTGTGCCAGAAGCTGGAATTTGAACACTTATCCAAAGTATTCAAAATCTTTCATGTGGATATTATATTCTATGTTCCATCATCGTATCTATCATTCTGCAAGTAACTTACGAAATTATTTATGCTTCTAGGCTGTAGAACTATTGAAAGTTAGCATTCTATTTAATTGTAATGTCATTTTGCATTTTCAACCAAATATCCAGTTCTGAAAAACAACTCGCTGTTGGCTTGATATGTTACTTAACTTTTCAGGACTCTAGAAATTGTTGGATGCTATTTTTTAATGTGTTATATGCGTGCAATTTGATCTATTTTTTGATTTTTAATTTATTGACTAGTTTTAAATGTCAATTATTTAACTTCTACATTTATTTCTAATTTTTTTTTGTCTGCATCGATTAAACATAAATAGAAACTGCGCTGTCACGTATTTTGGGGAATAAATACAATTATAAATACAAATATCATATTGCTTCAGTACTATACAGGACAGTATATAGTATTCATCTGAGTACAATTCTAAAATTTGAAACAAACTCGAAAAATAAAGAAAGTATGTAAAAGTTGTGCATTAGAATTCGCGATATTTTACCAAAAATCTAATATAAAAAATCAACATCTGAATTATGAAACACGCTAGACCCCGCTATAAATAAGATTTTTGGAAAGTTTTAAACATAAATCAAATTTCCTCTAAATATTCAAAAGCACTACAGATATACTCTTTCTAAAGGGGAATAAACCGTTTATCATTGTTTAAGCTTTTTTTTTCTTTATAATCTCAGCAGTGAAAATATTTACTGAGAGTAGTGCTTAGCACTGAAGTGAAAGCTGACGCATATGTTGTGATTCACTCGATAAAGTTTTAGGATCTCTTGCCAAATTTAGCGATCAATAAAAGTCTCCAAGTTATATTTTTATTGAGCCATTTCCAACTATAATAAAGTTTTCGTGATATTTTATGAAGATTCTAGCAAATATTACGGTTTTTCGGTCTGAGATACTGTGATTAAAAGACAGCTAATTAAATGCTCTCTTAATTAAGTAAATGAGCGTGATATGTGAAATGTCAAGGGTTTAGCAATTTAATGAGTTAATAAATGGTTACGATTTTTTTATATACCGTGCTATAAGTAATGTTTGTTTCAGAATCTCAAGGCTAACACGTTTTCTGGAAGGTTCTATTCCTCAGTGAGGCTATACGCAGTATAACATGCAGATTTCTGAAATTAATTGTAAGGTTTTGAGTTTTATTTCAATTTCTTTAGATAAATTTTTATTTAATTTTTTCTATGCTTGTTATGCAACAATATTTTAATTTGAAACTTGTGTATCTATTGATCATATGGCTAGTTGAAGCGGCAATAATCACTCATTGCCTACCTCGACCTACACAGAGACACACGAACAAATTTGAATGACTGGATCGTCGCCACAACATTGACGGGAAGTGAGTTCTTAAGAGACATCACCGGTCACGGCACGCTCGTTCCCCTGGGAAGCTCATTCCATCATTGGTAAAGGGTAGACTCCCTAAAATTATTTCTGTATCCACCCGGGTTTTGGGAGCCAGCCACCAGGCAGGAAACTTATCCTCGGGACTTGAAGCAGCAAGGATTTCAAGAGTTGTACTAAGAATATATAATATAATGTTACTAAATATTATGAAGCAGAAAGTCAGGTATTCAGTTTCAGGTCACTCATCTTACAAACTTGACAGTCAAAATTCTCTGTTAACACCATTTAAAAATTTGCCAAGAAGGAAAAGTTAAGATAGGAAAGATAATTTTCTTAAAATCTTATAAATAAATAAATAAATAAATCAAAGTGAAGGGGAATATTTTTGAATAACGCCTGTTAATGAATGTGACTATACAGTATCATCAGACGAGCAGTATATGACATTTATGTTGAGGGGGCAAATCTTTCGTTAAATTACTTCCGCATTTAACATAATTTTTCAATATTAAGTTAAATGCAAATTTATTAATGCAACAAATTTATTTACAGGTATTTACAGGATGATTTGATAAAGAAAAACTTCAGATAAAAACAGTCCAGCTGTCAACAGTCACTAACAGCGTAAATACAAGCCTTACGCACAATAAACACAGACTGCAAAACAGATATCGTATAAGCACAGCAAACAGTACATCACAAGGAGCTCGATAATACAGCGTTAACAGCAAACGTAAACACTAATAACAGGCGAGAAAACTAATCCGCTTGTCCAGTGAGACGTTTCTCTTCAGAGAAGAAACTCTGCCGAAACTGTGGCAATCCGTCCCTTATATAGCCGAGCTAGCACGCGCTCAAAAACACGCGGAGTTTCATGAATGATACAGTGGCTACCAGACTATTCTGTTCGCCAAATCAACTCGGCTGGCGCGAAGTTCGTCAGCCGTCGCCAATGCCTTCTCCTTCGGCCCTCGCCCACTTGTAATGATATTTTTTGGGAGTAAAAAGAAATTAATTACATTTTAAATACAGAAACCCAGTATTTAATAATTTATTTATTCTGTTTAGGATATTTAATACAAGAAATTGTTCCAAAATATTTTTATGTAAAAACGTACAAATGTATTATTGTTTCTTGGATGGAGTGCAAGGAAAATACAACTTTACTTTCATCCTGTTTTTTCTCTTACTAAACTAAATGAATAATTTCTTTTATAAGAAATTTCCAATTTTATTCAAGTAGTTTCTAATACCTTAGAAATTCCAAGCTTAAACACAAAGCCATGCACCTATACCTTTTCATTTGTGATAGGTACTTTAAATGCTGAGTAGAAGATAATTTCTCAGTAGAATTTAATCTAGTGTCTGAATTTCAATTCAATTACATACAACAGTAAACTAAAAGCTTTGAATACAATAGATTAGTGATTTCAAGAGCAGTAAACTAACATTTTCTACATTTGTTCAGGACAGTGTTCGCAATTATTGTAGGTTAAAATTTAAACAATTAGGAGCAAATTTACATAGTACTTCGATTACGATTGTAGTGTTCGATTCGCATGCTTGATCTTTTACAGTTGAAGGTTATATTTTTCGCTTTTACAGTTCGTTGAAGTACATGTATAAACTCGTCTTTTTCAGTTTAAAATACAATCGACATTCTGTTAAATTCTATTAAAATACAGTAAAAATACAAATTTTGTAGGAAATTCGATAAATAGTATTTATTTGTCTTGAGAATTTTTGATGCCTCCAGAAGTAATTGCTTTATCGGTAGTAAAAACTCGGTTTTAATTAAATTATTCATATTGATTTATAACATTCCTTGAAGAAATATGTACTCCATTTTGATATGGACCTCGTAAATTTGAACCAAGAGTAGATGAAATATATGAATGATACAAAGATACAACATCTCAATTTGCATTAACTACCCTATCCAGACTTCCATGCCCACTCCAATGACATTTCATTTGACCTTCGATATCAGAATTTCAGGGAAGAAAAAAAAGTTTTTGCAGGTTAGCTGTTTGGGAAAATAAGGTTAGATGTTTCTTCTATAGCTGAAATTAATCAAAAATATGAGATCAAATAATCATATTTTACGTGTAGACGGTGGAAGGCATAAAAAAGAAAATTCCCCAAATAAATAATTAAAGGAAAGTTGCTGAATTAATATTTTATACACAAAGGTAACATCAGTACATTGAAAATGTAATTATAATTCTGATTAAAAAAGAATTGTTCTAATGAGTTTTATATTTCATGCCCTTTATTTTAATGCCGGCTTTTTTAAATCAATTTAATGAAATTTTGTTCCATTAATTTTACGTCCTTTCCTTGCAATGGTCAATTTTAGTGGTTTCATTTTACAACTCTGAAAATTCTCTTACCGATAAGCTTTCTATTACTTTTTGTTGTTTTTTATTCATACCTTTAATAAATTGTATATGAAATTTGCTTTCATTCTGTTCCTCAATTTTATCTTCACTTGATTTAAGGAAGCTTTATACACTCAAGTGACAAAAGTCAGGGGATGACTGTTAATATCGTGTCGGTCCTCCTTTTGCCCGGCGAAGTGCAACAACTCGACGTGTCATGGAATCCACAAGTCGTTGGAAGTTCTCTGCAGGAATATTGAGCCATGCTGTCTGTATAGACGTCCATAATTGTGAAAGTGTGGATGGTGCAGGAGTTCGGGCACGAACGGACCTTTAGATGATGTCCGATAAATGCTCGATGGGATTCATATTGGGCGATCTAGGTAGCCAGATCATGTGCTGGAATTATCTGGAATGTTTTTCAAACCAATCGCGAAAAGTTCTGGCCCGGTGACATGGCGCATTGTCATCCATAAAAATCCCATCGTTGTGTGGGTACGTGAAGTCCATGAATGGCTGCAAGTGATCTGCAAGCAGCTGAACATAACCATTTCCAGTCAATGATCGGTTCAGTTGCACCAGAGGACCGAGTCCATGCCATGTAAAAACAGCCCACACCATTATGCAGCCACCACCAGCTTAAACAGTGCCTTGCTGACAGTTTGGGTCCATGGCTTCGTGGGGTCTGCGCCACACTCGAACTCTACCATCAGCTCGTAATAACTGAAATCGTGACTTATCTGACCACGCCACGGTTTTCCCACTGGTATAGGGACCAGTCGATATGCTCACGAGCCCAGGAGAGTCACTGCAGGTGATGTCGTGCTGTCAGTAAAGGCACTCGAGTCGGTCTTTTGCTGTCATAGCCCAAGGAAGACAAATTTCACCGCACAGTCCTATCGGACACGTCCCTCGTACGTCCCACATTGATTCCTGCAGTTATTTGACGAAGTGTTGCGTGTCTATTAACATTGACCATTCTACACAGACGTCGGCGGTCTCGGTCGTTAAGTGCAGGTGGTCGCCCACTGCGCTGTCCATGATGGGATGGGATGCCCGAAATTTCATACTCTCGGCCCACTCTTGATACTGTGGATCTCGGAATGTTGAATTCCCTAACGATATTCGCAATGGAATGACCCATGCGTCTAGCTCCAACTAACATTCCAGGTTCAAAGTCTGTTAATTCTCGTCGTGCCGCCATAAATCACGAAAAACCTGTTCACATGAATAACTTGAACAGAAATGAAAGCTCTGGAAAACGAACTGCGCATTTATACTTTTTCGCTGCGATACTACTCCCATCTGTATATTTACATATTGCTATCCCATGACTTTTGTCACTTCAGTGTATATACCTTTTAATCGGATTAGTTTAGTTTAATTAATTTCACACTTCAAATAGCCATTAAGGGCTATTTTGAACGAATCTTCTAATTCTGAACTACTGCCACATGATCAGAATGACGCCTAAGCTAGCTCCGCCTTCTACAAGCTGCAAAACCAGTTTTGCCTAAGAACATTCGGCCCCGATGTATATAACATGCATCAGGCTGACTTAAATAGTGGATCACTAAGGGAATGGAGTCTCAAACCAGGAGTTATCCCCCTCCCCTTAAGAAGACGCTACCAGGTCACCGCGGCCTTCGTCATAGCCGGATTCGCATAACGCCTTTATGTGTAGTTGAAAACGAGCAAGCCTAGATAAGGTTGGGGAAAAAGAAATCCATTATCATTTTACAGCCATCTACCTAGAAAATAATGGATTTCTTTTTCCATTATTTTAAAAAATTCCATATGGAAATAAAATATTGGAAAGAAATCCATTATTTTTTAGGTAGATGGCTGTTAAATAATAATGGATTTATTTTTCCTCAACCTAATATTTACGAAGAATAACTCTTCACGTATCAAAATTTAAAGGCGTTTTAAAATTTCTGCCATTCAAAGAGAGAAGTGCCAAATTTCATTTATCAGGTTCATTACGTTTTTTTTTCGTGCTCGTAACAGAGAAAATAATGTGATTGTCAATAAATATGAACTAGTTGTTTTGACAAATCCTCTCGTTTCAGATTTTACAGAGTTTGAAATAAAAGCATTTTTTTCATTATATGTGTGTCTATAAACAAGAGAATTCAAATACGTTGTGACCTAATTAGATGAACTTGATGCATGACCAAATTTGTAAATTCCTATCAAATTTTGGATTACATTCATTTATTGGATGTCTCTCTGATACACTATTCAAATACAAGTGAATTTGACAATTGTAAGAATGCAAAATGTTAGGTTAATAAAATATGTTATACATTTTTAACGTCTAAAGAATATACATTGATCACAATTTGAGCTAAATTTGCCAAAGAATTGACTATATATCCGTCTGTACTTTCAAAAGCATTTAAATGCAGTGACTTAAATATATGAAACTTGATATGTGATTTTATGGCACAACTGCCGTTTTCTGCCAAATTTTGGTTCTAATTGGTTGAATAAAATGGCTTTAAAAATACATGTCACGATAGACTTACACCAAATATTTGTGTATCTTAACTGTTCACCAATGCCTTACAGGGTATTCTCTATCTTACTCGCACCCAGTTTTAATTCTGGGGGGGATTGAACTTTTTTGTAAAATATGTCAGGGAATAATTACCATGGGCTAAATTATCGCGTTATCATAAGCACGAATAGGCATAAGCTTAGACTTGTTGTTGTTGCTATTTATGACACTTTTTCAAGTCCATGGACACCTCTCAGCGATTTAAACCGATTGAGTGTCTCTCGTTTTTCAGTAGCGCCAACTAGGGCCAAGAGTATGACTTAGGGGCACACGCGTCACAGCCCTTTTAATGGGACGAACTTCATCCATGTATTTTCATTCATTCCTCCACAGATCGTAATTTAGATTTGGAAAAGAGAACGACCAGCTCTGACCTAGTACCCTCAGTGTATTACTCTTGAAATGGAGAACTTTGTGACTCAGACAGATTTAACGAGCGCTAACCACCGCACTCTCTAGAAATTTTTAACCGCCGAGGTTCGAATTCTCAACCAAAGGAATACGAGTCCAGCACTCTACCAAACAACCAAACTGTCCTGTACTCCAGCTTAGAATTAATTCTCAAAAGGAAATTTTTGGATTTAAAAAAAGTCTGAATTATTTACTATCGATAAAATCTCAAAGGAGAATTGATTGTTTCAACGCATTCTTAATCAATATATTTAGGACCAAAAAACTGAAATAATAATATGCATTTAATTTTAGCTGTGATTTTTTTATGTTAGCATCTATCTATGCCTTTTATTAGACAATGAATTTTCTATAATGAAAAAATAATGTACGGCTGATAAACTTGTAATTCCTATGACATTTCTAGGATATTTCCCTCAAACTGGCAACTTGTTTAAGGACCATCCCTAAAAAATTAATTTTTTATGGTATTCCATTAAGAGCACATACTTTAGATGCATCGTTTCAAAAATGAGGCACGGTTTATTCTCGGTTTTATAGCTCATTTTTCTCTTATCTCTGCTCATGAAAAAATAAGTCTTTTTGTGATCCATCATTTCAAGCAAATAAATCTTGTTCCATAGCAATCGTTGTCAACATATTTTTTTTTCCGTAAGTCAACTTCGTCATCCGAATTTTTTTTATTGGACCAGACATTTTTCTTCCATTTCTGTCTGAATATAACTTATCAGCAACCTGATTTATTTTTGGATATTTCTAGTAAACATCAGACATTTTTTTACAAGTGTGACGGATTCTTTCACCTCTGTGCTTTTTTTCTTGAAACAATGCAGTGAAATTAAGCTGCTCAAATACCTCAAAATTGGTATGAAAGGAAAGAATTCTGGTTGCCGTTAGGGCTGTGATTTTTTTTTAAAAATCTAAATTCATTTTTTTCTTCGAATAATCCTAGGATTTGGAAACCCAGTTCCCTCACTACCAATGAGAGCATGAAAAGCATTGGACATCATATTTTCTGGGAAAATAGGGCAAAAAAGGAAGAATAAGAGGTTTTTCTTTTTTTGAAAAAAAGTGTGAAATATCTTCAAAAATTAGATGGTTGAATCATAACATGCACCAAGAGAATTTTTTAAAATTAAAAAAAAAACTTACAGAAAATATTTTTGTGTTTGAGTATAAAGCGATTTTCTCTTTTTATAAGAACTAAAAAACGAAAAGAGATCATTTTCTTTTTTACCGCACTTCATCTCCTTTTTTTAAAATTAGGAATCAGTTTCGATTTGTTTAATAATTTAGAACAGATAAATGGAACAAGAAAAACCTAGAAATAATTCTGGCATTTTTTTTCTATTTTTTACTGAAATAAATCAAGGAACAAAACTTTTTGAAGATAACATTTTGACTTTTTTTTAGGTAAACAGATCATTCATCCTTTGTTAAAATTAGGATTAGTTTTGTTTGAGAATTCTTTCTTCTTTTTTATGACGAAAGAAGAAGGAAGAATTTTTACACTTTCCATGTTTTGTCTATCTCCGCTGATTGGGACTCGATTTTTGAATAATCCTTCATAATAAGTGGATAAAACAGGATAAGAACAGAAGTAGTCTCAATGTTTCATCCTATATAATAGGAAAAAAAATAAGAAACAAAACTTCTTAACACTTTGGCACTTCTTTTCTTTTCTTTTCCTTGAGGAAATCAGATCAATCACGATCACTTAAAATGAAGATTAGTTCTGTTTGAGAATTCTTTTTTCTATTTTCTTCCTTTAATCACGAAAGAATAAGGAAGAATTTCCACACTTTACGCGTTTCGTCTATCTTTGTTGATTGGAACTCATTTTAGTTTTGTATAACCATTTAGAATAATTGGACATAACAGGAAAATAACAGAAGTAATCTCAATGTATTCTCTTGTATAACACGGAAAAAATAAGAAACAAAACTTCTTAACACTTCGACTTTTATTTATTATTTTTTGGAGAAAATCAGATCAATCACCATCACTTAAAATGAAGATTGGTTGTGTTTGAGAAGGTATTTCCTACTTTTAAGCTCGTAAGAAGGGGCAGGTTTTTCCTACTTTTCGCGATTAATCTATTCTTGTTGATTGGGAAACCTTTTAGTTTCCCAATCAACAACAATAGATTCCATGCATTTGAAATTACTAGATGAACAAAAAAGTGCAAAAATTATTGTCGTTTTTCCTTAAACAAAAGAAAATCTAGAAAGAAAAATGTGCACATTTCAGCACTTGCTCTTTTTTTAAAAAAGAAAACAGATCACACCTTGTTTTTTCAAATGAAAAATCGCAATATTTGAAAAGTTTCTCAGATAAAAAAAATAAATGCCTGAATTTTACAGAGAAATAGAGTTAAATTTGTCATAGAATATTTTGCTGTCTATTCTGACTTCCGAGTTTTATGTTGCAAAAAGAAATTCAAAACACCTAAAATTTGGCTATGATCCATAAAAGTTATGTTGGGAAAATAAAGGCCATCTTTTATTCGTTGGAACAAGGTACTAAACAGCATAATACATTTTTATTTTGAAGTGGCGTGGAATTAAGGATTCCAGATTAAGAAAGAACTTTTGTCGCTCATCTTTGATCAAAAGTATCACATAACACTATAAATTCAACAAATATGTAAAGCTCTTTTCGAATTTTTCAAGAAGAGCTTAATGTATTAAAAATTACTACACAGTGTTAAAAGCCTAAATTTCAACAAAGTACGTCGAATCAGAATGAAAGATAAAGTACAGTTCCACAATAAAAGTGTTTCTAAAGATTTAATCCAAATTTACTTTAATTCTAAAGTATACACAACCTAAACACAATCATTCATTTACCCTTGTGTTCAGTACTCAATGATTTAAGGATTTAATTTCTCGTCATGGGTATAATTAAAATTTAAAAATTACTAATAGACTCTTAATTTCATTTTTCAGATTCAATCAATGGAGCGTGGTGACTTTGTGGCTGTGTCTTGATTTCATAAGCAGATCTCTTGAGATCGCTGAAGAGTGGGAATCGCTTAGTTCCTCCAGAAGTCAATTGTATGGTTGGAAGCCTGGTATACATTAAATATATTTTTATTGGTCAAATTTACACTTGTGTTCCGTACTCGATGATTTAAGGATTTAATTCCTCCTCATAGGCCTGAATAAATATTACAAACTACTAATATACTCTTAATTTCCTTTTTCAGATTCAATCAATGAAATGTGGTGACTTCGTGGCTGTGTTCTGATCTCATGAGCAGAAGATATCGTGAGATCGCTGAAGAGTGATGATCGCTTAATTTCTTCAAAAGTCAACTGTACGGGAAGAGGCCTGGTATACATTAAATATATGTCTATTGATCAAATTTTTATTACATACATATAGTTTGTAAAGCTGAAGGGAATTTTCATTTCCCAGTGTCTTGGCTCTATTTTAAATTACGACGACTGTACTAAAGCAGTTATGTTACTATTTTAAAACAGAATATTAAACTAACAAATGAACTGCTATCCCAAATGAATATATTTATTGTGAAATAAGATGGATAAAAGCAATGATTTTAAACCCATTTTTATAAGTGTAGTAAAGGAAGATATTTCTTTTTAAATTAATTTCTATCGTATAATCTTTAATACATACTTTATTATCAATATTATAGAATTCTGAGATCAAAGTTTTCTCAAATTCACAACTTGGTGGTACTATTCGTATGGAATAAAAATATAATTAAGTTAATATGTTCATTGTTAATAAAGTACTGAAAATGTTATAACGGTGTGCCGCCATTTTGAAAAAAGTACAAAATTTCAAAACTCTAGCACTTAAAACCATGGGTCGAAACTCGCCTTCAAAATTCTATTTTAACTATACAGGAAATTAGTCAAATTAAAAAAAATACTTAAAACTAAAAATTTAAAACTGGATTCCTCAACTTGTTATCTACACGAGGTTATTGTAAGAAAAGCTGTTACCATAGAGTATTTATAGCAAAATTATCATCAAATATAAAATGCATTTTTAAGAATTGTTATAGATTTTTTATACAAATGTATTGAAATTTGATTGTAGAAATTACGAAATCTGTGTATCTGAATTTACAAATAATTTGCTGTAACTTGAAATTAAATCAGCTATCTAAATACGCATACTGTGCATGAACATTAATACGGTTCGAATGATTATATATAAAGAACATATATATTGAGAAATGAAATTCCTCAAAATCAAAGAAAGTTGAGTATTTTTGTTATCTGATTTATAAAGCCTCTGAAAACCGTAAGAATATGATTTAGAGAAAGGATAGAAACTTGAAGGGAGAAAAGGAAAAACAATAGAATAGCGAGCAAATTCTTGGTTTCATTATTAAGCAATTCGATCCTGAAAAAAAATCAACGGTTTCTTTTATGTGTATGCTGTAGTATGCTGTTCACTTCTTTATTATTCATTTTAATTCTTCCTTGGCAATCTCTTGGGACTCATTAGCAAACCATTGGTATGTATCAAAGGAACATAAAAAATATCAAATAAATTTAACTGAGTGATTTAATGATCTTTCGTTGCGATTCAAAATTCATCCTCTGAGTCTATTCAAATTGAAGAGGAAAAGCTTAATTTTTAAAATCAAGTGCATTAAAGCTTAAATTTATACCGAAATAAAATATTTGCATAATTACTTTTTTCATTGTAGATACGTATAAAAAGCTATCGAATTTTTTTTGAATAAAAGTAGCTGCAGGGTTATGGTATTTTTGAAAGTAAAAGAAACAGTTTAATAATTAATTTTCTTTATTTTGAAAGCAGGTTTTCGATAATGACTTAAGTTTTTTTCAAGAGATATAATTTAAAGAATTTTGCAAATTGTTACAAAAAAAAGGAAACTCTATGGTAAAAGGCTTAGTAACAACCAACATCATTGCACAAAGTGTTGTTAAAAAATTTCATAACTTCTCTGTTATGCTAATTAAAGATGATGAATTGGATATTTTGCACAATTTCTGCTTCAAACTGAAAATGGCTTAGAAATAAAATAAGAATAAGGCTTAGAATAAATAGAGAAAATTAGAAGTAATAATAAGAATAAGTATTAGAATAAAATAAGATCTATAGAAAGCCCTGCTATCCTATATGATGCCTAGCAAAAGCATATAATAATTCTCTCCTTCTTTACCTAAAAGAATCATGCATGTTTTAAAATGTTTAGGTATTCTATGGAATCATAGTGCTTCATCACGGCTAGTAACATTATTCGGCGTTAATGTGAAGGCATTTAATACAATCAATTCATGGTGACTTGATACACGCAAATCCCACCAGGTTAATGTTATTATGGGTTCAAAACACTCCTAAAAAGAAAAAATATTTTTTCACAACATTTCGCAAGGTATTTTGTGGTTACATGTTAAATATTTAAAGTAATTGGCTCCATTGGCCAATAGATAGATATAGACCAGTTTATAGAATGGTGGTGCTTCTTGACGGTTAATAACATATATTCGGCGTTACTGTGAATGCATTTAATACAATCGGTTCATGGTGACTTGATACACGCCAACCCCACCAGGTTAATGTTATTATGGGTTCAAAACCCTCCTAAGAAGAAAAATGGATATTTTTTTCACAATATTTCGCAAGGTGTTTTGTGGTTACATGTGAAATATTTAAAGTAATTGGCTCCATTGTGCAATATCAAAAACTCAGAGTATACTGACCCACAATTTATTGGTATTTAAAACAATCGACTTGCCCTATATTTAATTAAATATACTATTCGTGAGAAGAAAGATGCCATAACGACTATATTTTCTACCCCCTTGTGTACTCATTGAGAAGATAATTATTTGATGCAGCTTGTAAGTATTGACAACTTTAAATTCTTGTTAGAAATGCAAACATTAAAGCTGCTTAAAATATGTAGAAAATCACAATCAGCTAGTTTTATTCTGTAAGAAGGAATAATGAATATTCTTTCAACCAAATTTTGTATTCAATATGTTGCAATCGCTGTATGGAGGGTTGGCGGGATAATCGATTTTCTACACTATTAATGCACTCAATTTCGCATTGATGTCTTCTCTAACAATGATCTCACTGTCATCCAGATATGTCTGTGGCTGCCTGGAGAGTCGGCTTGTGCTGTCCTTGACCCGTGTCAGCTGGTTGGTTTGGGTGACTTTCGGCATGCTGATGAATTGGTTTCCTCACCAACTGGCAGATATTAAGCCTTACATCTGTTGGGATACCTTAGATCACTGTGGTTTTTCCAATTTCCAGGTGATTCGAAGACTAAAGCTAACCCTTTCAATGAGTAGGTAGACCTCCTTCAATTGAAAACTCACGAGGACTGTTTTGAATATAGTGAAGCTGCATTATTAAGTAAGGGTTGTGTCGTGTGTGTAGCTAAGTCGTACTCTTGGCCCCAGATGGTGATACTTGTAAAACCAGAGACGTATATCTCCGCCTTAAAATCTGCTGATGTATCAGCGGGTCTTGCCCATGGCAAGTGCCATAAGTAACAACAACAATATTATTAAATACTTATTGGAAAACCTATCTAATATGCTTAGTTACTCTTGACATTTATTTGCGGTATCAAGTAAATTGAATACAATATCAGTGCTGCATGAGAAATACAACAATGGTAAGTAGAATTTAGTTTCAACAACAGGTCTATAGAAAATTTAAAGTGTTCAAGCGTCTTAACTTCTGGACTGATATTCTCGTTCGTTACATAGTCAAATGATTTATTGTATTATGGTAAATCTTTTACCTTATTAAATATGAGTAGAAAATTTTATCTGGCGTATTTAATCAACTGGTAAAATGTCCTCTGAATGCCTAACTTTCTTGAGTCTCGATTTTGAGTTTTTGACGTTATGTTCAATTACAAAAATACTGATTCATCCTGAAAGTCTACGTGTTCTGTTTTGAATGATATATCCATTTAAAGTTTACAAAAAATTACAAACCCTATAAGAATGCTGTTTTAGAACTTTATTTAGAAAAAAAAATCTAATACTAGAAGAAAATACACAGCAATGTTTTTACATAAAATTTGATTCCAGTATATTATTTATAATGCATTTAAGAACTTGGAGGGCCACTTTAAAAGCATACATCGGTCTATCTGAAAATATTTTACTTTTGAATGATATCAATACTGTACGTATGATGTTTTAGAGCATTATTTTTTTAAAAAAAACTAATACTAGTAGAAAATACACAGTATTGTTTCTATATAAATTTGATTCCAATATATTATTTATAATGCAATTCAGTACTTGGAGGATCACTTTAAAAACATGCATCGGTCTATCTGAAAATATTTTACTTTTGAATAATATCTAGAAACACTTTGAATGTTTGGCTGGCTATCTTTACAAAAATACGCTCCTGTGTATCTGAAAAAAAGTTTTAGCGATCTAATCCCAGATAAAAATCTTTTCAAACTGAAAACAATATCTTTGAAGATGTCAAACGATTTTCTCTAACAAAAGGTTCTTTCTTCTAAGTATGAAAGCGAGATTTGGAAAGCGGATTCCCTTTTTCAAGTATAGAGCAACGGAGCAGAAATGATATTACTCAAATGCACGTAGGTTGAGATGAAACTTTTCGGATTAGAGTCTACTTTGGTTTAAGCTTCCAGTTCGAAAGAAAACGTCTATCTTTTAAAATAAAAATTGTTCGAAGTACTTAACTTTTAGAATAGTAGCAGAAAATCCTTGTATTCAGTGACTAGAAACTCAACATAATAGCAGGGATGGGAAACTGAAATAAGAGAGTTTCTGAGAAACATCCTTTTCAGTTTTATCAATGACTAAATCTTTCAGAATTTTTAATTATTTATTTTTATTTTCTCATATACGAAGTGCTGAAAGAAGAAAAGTTCTAAATCGATATTTTGAGAAATCTCCTACTATCAAACATTCATTAATTTAAAAAAACATTTTTAGAATTATATTTGTCTGTTTATGAACTAGATAACTTAAAAACTCTTTGAGAAAATGGATGAAGTTTGGCATATGGTCTTTATATAAGATATGTAGGTTTATTTTAAATTTTGGGTGAAAGTCTGTCTGTCTGACTGACCAAATATAAGATAATATTCAAAATAAAGAGCGTGAAGAATGTAAGGTTATATAAAAAATGAAGAGTAAAGAATACAAGGTAATATGCGAAATGGAGAGAGTGAAGAATATAAGGTAATATGCGAAATGAAGAGAATGAAGAATAAATGGTAATATGCGAAATGAAGAGAATGAAGAATAAATGGTAATATGCAAAATGAAGAAAGTGGAGAATATAAGGTAATATGCAAAATGAAGAGAGTGAAGAATAAAGGTAATATGCAAAAATTAGAGAGTTAAGATTATAAGGTAATATTCAAAATGATGAGAGTGAAGAATATAAGGTAATATACAAAATGAAGAATAAAGAATACAAGGTAATATGCAAAAGGAAGAGAGTGAAGAATATAAGGTAATATGCAAAATACAGAATGATAAATGCAAAATGAAGAGAGGCAGATAAATAAAATTTGGTAAACAGATTTAATATCTAAAATATAGATACCCATCATATTCGGAACTATATCTTTTAATAGGATTGACAACCTGTTGATGATCACAAGTGTGCAAAAGCAATGACTTTAATATATGAAATTAAAGTCATAGCCCTTTAATTACGTGCATGATTTCTTTCACTTTATAATTTATCAAAGTCGAGTTAAAGGCGAATGTATACTTTGGACCTATTGAAACCAAATATGGCACAACTGCAGTTCTTTCTAAATTTTGGTTTCAATCAATTGGGCAAAGGAGATCCAAAATATACAATCGGTGTTCTGGTGCTTGCGCATTAACCACATCCCTGTGATTAATCGTCAAAAATCGCGAAGAAATCGCCGGACAATAAGCTTTTTAGTAAATTTTGTACACTAACGGCATGTGGTTGGTAATAAACAAGTACTTCAATGTGAATATGCTAGAAAGTTTTAAAAAACCACTACCGCTGATTTATATCTTTATATTATCTGATTAATATCTGAAATTAAAGTATATAACCTGATTTATATCTGAAAAAAATGCTACATATGTAACGAAGATTCATTTAAATATAAGGGGGGAAAAGTAAAAGTGAATATTAAAAAAATTGTAAAAATAAGAATTTCTTAAGAACAACACCCTTTAAGGCACCGAAATAAAAGAAAAGTAACTTCAATAATATGGAGTCTAAACTATGCTGTAAAAATGTGAAGAATTGATAAAAGAACCATTGTTAAGTAAGAATTAAATTGTTTTATGATACATTTTAAAGTGTTTGAATGTTAAGCAGTTTATTTTTCAAATAATGTTGTTTTTACTTTTGCACTTTACAAGCCCGCCGACAGATCTGTCAGCGATTTAAACCGAGTGAGAGTCTCTTGTTTTTTCGGTAGCACCAACATGGGTCAAGCGTACGACTTAGGCAATTCACGCGTCACATTCGCCTACCCTTTTCATGGAGGGGTACATCCATACACCTCACATATAAACCACAGAAGAGCAACCATGTCGCAACCAGGACTCAACCCCGGGACGCCCAGATCATGGAGAAGGCAAGCTACCCTTATGCCAGGACACCGATAAAACTGCTATTTATTCAATGATAATTTCTATATAACATTGTTTTTAATAATTTGTGGTTTTATAATTTTGATTTAACCGTCAAATTTTTGACCGAAAAATTTCTTTCCTAATTTCTTGCACTCAAGATGACACGTTTTTAAAACTATATTTTTATCACTTTTATACATTTCTATGGCATTTTATTTTGGCCATGATATATGTTCATATAGAATGAATTTTGTAAGGAATTTTTCATTCACTTCCTGATATACTAATTCTATTCTATTTTATTTAAATATACCGAATAAAAATAGCTATTTTAATAATTATAGATTGATTTATAAATTCAATTAGACTTTGATGCCATAATAGTGGCGCACCTTGAAAAAAATACTTCCTTTTGAAATCCATACTATATATAGCAATGAAAATTGAATATTAAACTAAAGAATAAAATGTAGAAAAGATTTTTTTAAAAATTACTTTTTAGTACATAACTAAAAATTTATTTTAAAATCTTTTTTTTGAAGTCATTAAAGATTTATTTTTGATGCTTTACAGTTTCAATAAATAATCATTGATTTGTTTTGATAGTTAATGTATAATTCTTTCATAATTTTGATTTTTAATAAATATTTCTCGATTAATAAATAAGAAATATAGAAAATTTTCAAATTAATAATTAATTTTAATAAATTATTTTAAGTAATTTTAGTAACTTAAGAACAGCAATGACTTTCAATACAACTTTTTTGAAATAGATTTTTTTAATTAACAGAGGAATTAACATTTGAAGCCTTAAGATATTTTTAAAATTGATTATTTTTTTAATTTTTTCATCATATACTTTTTAGAGTTATAAAATCATAGAAGGGGTATTTCCAAACGATAAACCTGGACTCTAAGCATAGGTGGATCCATTTATTCCAAACAATTCTGAAATGAAATTAATTTGATTAAGACTCGGAGTCAGCTTAATAAATACAAATTACAGGTATATTTTCTTCGTATTAAAAGAAAATTAGAATAGCAGTGGAAAATTTTGAATTGTCAATGAATGCGTATAAAAATGTCTGAATTTTCGAATAGGGAAATTCATTGATTTTAGGTTCAAAGTTTAAAAATTTTCGATAACATTTGATTTTATGGATATATAAATAATTATCTGGAAAATAAATTTTTATTTTTTATCACATTCAACATTTTCTTATATTTAATTTTTTTATATTTTGCTATCATTATTTTTCTACTAACTTGAAAGCCATTACAGAAATTTTAGAATTTGTTCCTATCTGTTCAAATACGACATCTATTCTCTTTTGAAAAATCTAATTTTGAGCCATTTTATTTTTTATAACTTCCGGTGATGAATTACGGAAATGAAAAAAGAAAAGAAAAGAGTTTTAAGCTGTAGATAATTTTTTAGTTGCATACCATTTGAATAATCGACACTTACAATTTTTTGAAGTGTTTATAATTACGCCATACCAGTATTACGTAGAAATCCTTTTTTTCTAGTTATAGTTATATATTCATCCATTATTCTTAATAAAACTAGCAATTAATCATGTTTTTTAAAAGTTGTAATTAATCATTGAAAAAACAATTTTGCGAAAACGAAAAATTCCCCTGAAACTGAATTGATAGTTTTGTTTAAATTAAGTTATTATAAAAATATATTCCCGTGATGGTTTTCAAGCAAAAAAATAGCTCACCTTATTAGCTTTAAATTGATGAAAGAGAATTTAGCTAAACTATGTTTTTATGAAATTTGTTAATCGGATTAATATTTTTTCGAGTTAAAAAAATTCAGCCTAATTGCTCAGTATCTATTTTTTCTTTCGTAATTTTTTACAAAAATAATGAGTCTAATTAAATTTGTTTAAAAAGTTTTATTTGCACAGCATAGAAACTAGTCTGCAAATATTAAATCAACCCCATTTTATAAATGAAACTAATTTACAGAATGTCAAAAAAAATTTGTTTGAAAAATTATAGCAGTTATCCAGTCAAAAAAGAAAAATGTTGCCTTAAAATACTGGAATCTGAGTAATAAGAGCAATAATTCGCTCCTCTTGTATTTATCTTTAAAAAATTGTTTCAATATTTGATCAACTAATTTATTTCACCTTATAACATTTGCTTTTGAGATTCGTGAATAAAGCTGAAAAGGATATTTAAAATAGACTGCATTGCCTTGTAAAAAAGCAAAGCAATGCAATCCAAAAAAAAAAAAAAAAACTAACTTCCATGGATCAGAAAAATACAAAAACAATGAATTGTCATCGTCAAAATACTCCACTTGATTTTGATAAATCACTAGGTTTGAGGCCAAAAGAATTTTGGAATTCTCTCTGTCTGTCTTATATTCTATATACCGCCTTAACTCGAAGTCCTGTGACACCTAGAATTTAGGATGGGCCAAAATGTGTCACTTTCTGACATTCAAGGGCAAGATAGGCTCTGAATGTGAGAAAAGCTATATTGGTTTAAAATAGCTTTCTAAATTAGTTTGGATTCTTTACTTACTAATGAGGATATAAAAAAGCTACCTTGATTATGGCGTTATTAATCCATATTCTGAACTACTCTCTGGTATCAAGAAAAAGGAGTGGTTATATGGGTATTATTGCTGGTAATTTATGGGGTTTGTGTAAATGAATTTCTTTTATGATCTCAGCTGTTTAATTTTTTTGTTTTTTTATCATCTTTACTTAATATACAGTTAAATTATAAAAGTCTCATCTAGTCTACCATTATACATTTAGTAAGGAATGATTCCTTGACAAACAATAATGATTTTTTTCGAATATTTAAGAAACTCTGTTTCCTTTTTTTAAAAAATCTGCACTGGGGTAAAATTTGGCAGAAAAGTGGGTCAAGGCCGTGCTCTATATATTTCCTTGCTTCCTTGATCTTCTACCGTCTTCTAATGATCATGTTGAGAAAAACAAGAAGCTGCTTTTTTATTTTGTAATAATGTATTTTATATCTCATTGAAAGGAGAAGGAGTTATTCAAAGTAAAAATAATCTTGATTGTATCCAAGAAAATCAGAAAAAAAATCAGTTTGTTTTTTTATTGTAATAATATAATTCCTGCCTCAAAGGAAGGAATTATCCAATGCAAAAATTATATTGACAGGATCCAAGAAAATAAGGAAAAAAATAGATGTAGTTTTTTAATATTATATTAATACATTTCCTAACTCAAAGAAAGAAATAGTTATCCAATGTAAAAATTATCGTGACTAAATCCAAGAAAGTGAAATGGAGCAGAGCAAGAATATGACTTCTTTACATATGCATTTTATAAATAAATTTTCATAGAAGTTAAAATTTTTTGCCATTTTTCGTTTAAAAAAAATACTAACCCAAAGCGATTTTTGACGATTATAACACTGTTACGAATCTGTAATGCCATTTCTCGACCATGCAAGTCATATGGTAAGAAAGAGAGATTTACAGAGATGGATACTAATCCAGTGGACCTCTGACCAAGGCAAATTGGAGGCAAATTTGGTGGCTGTGATGACAAAAAGTAAATTTCTGGCAAATGAAAGAATCAGCATTCTATTCTAGTAAGAATCAAGTTGTGGGGTTTTTACTGCACAATTCCATGTAATGTCGTTGTCTATTTAGTAGATGTATAAGGACGAAAATGAGTAAAAACAAATTAATCTCTCTCCGGAGTTGTATTCGTATTTCGAGCTAGGGGTTACTTTTATTTTACTATTAAATGGCTCTTTGCTTCTGCAGTTAATTTCTGTAAATATTTTTTTGTGTACATTTTACCTATTTTCGTTATCCTCAAATTTTGCTTACTTTAACATTTGGAATTATATTCATCGTATGGCTCTCCGAAGATTTCTTTAAAAATATTTTATTTTCATAAACTTGAAACATAATCAATTTCCCTCTCTATAAAATTGAACGTTAATTTACTTATTTGAATCTTATACAATTCCACCCGTCTTGCAAGATTTACACTAAATTTCTCCCTGTTTTTCCTTATCACCTAGAAGAATTAATTTTTCCATTAAGAACTTTCTATGCCCCTCCTCCCTAGAGGGTGAAATAGAAATAGAGTAATTTTAAGCTTTTTAACAATATCTTTGGAGCCTTTCATTACTCAAAAAGAGTCTATGCTTGTCCCATTTTAAGATTAAAAAAATTAGCTTTTAAATAAAATAAATTTTAATTATGTGGGATTATTTTTCTAATTTTTATCAATTTTTTAAAAATTGTTTCAAACGTCAATAATCAACTTTTTTACATTGAAATATTAAATTTATTTGATTGTTTAATCATGTTTTATATTTGAACTCTCTGGCCAATGTTAAATTTTATTTTCACTGTAGCTTTTATTTCTTAGTATCTTTTAATATGTGTGCGTAGTAATTAATCTTTAAGCACTATATTTAAAATTGTTGCGATTTCTTTTATTTTTATGGTAATTTTAATTCATACTTTAACATTTTCAAATTTTTAAAGTCACATTTGGTCTTTCATGTACTTTTCTCAAGGTTGTAATTTCAAGGTTCAAAATTACAGATGTTTGGCATTCTTTCAACTCTGTTTTATGTACATTTTAGACATTGTTTCCTCCTGTTAAAAATTGTTACCAATTCCTAAAGGCTCATAATTCAAATGCTGGTTTATGAGTATTTATTAAACATCAAAGAAAATGTGAATATCTCTGCTCTTAAAGCTGTATGGGTGTTGACTTAGGCTATTAAATCTTCAAGAAACAAGAAACATTTTCAAATAAATAAGTAGAAGAAAAAGTATTGAAAAAAAAAGTAATAATAAAAAACGCATGCACACTCCCCCACACCCCCCTCACACAATTAAATTTATGATACACGAAAGTTAATTGTATGAAAGTAGAACTTGTAAATTGCAAACGGATATTCATTACACAAATATCATCAAACAAATATGTAATATTCTCCATTAAAAAAAACATCTGAAACATGACGATTTAAAATTTTAAGGGTTATTTATTGCTCTTTAAAAAGTGAAAAATGCAAAACAAAAAGGGAGGTTTTTTTTTCATCGATAGTGTTATGCAAAATTTGAAATAAATTTTAATTGTTATTTTCTTTTAAACAATCCAATGCTAATGAGTGCAGTGGATTTCAGAGGAAGTCATAGAACAGACTCTCCGACCCCTCCACGAAGGCACATGGACTAATCATAGGAACTGAATGACCGGACCGCCGCAACAGCAATTAGCGGGAACTGCGGTTTAGTCCTAATGGCCATCACCGGCCATGGTACAACCCTCCCCGAAGGAAGTACGTCCCATCATCGATGGGAGGAGTCTAACCTCCACCTATTTGTGTACCCACCAGGTTGGCGAGATCCAACCACTATACCGGAAGCATCTCATCCCCAATTACGAAGGGACCTCCCGGATGTGGATTTCAGAGGAAATAAATATCTCAGATAAGAAATAGAGAAAAATACTTGAAATAGCTTCCAAAGTAGCTTGGTGTTAGCTTACAAATGACCGTGAAAGCAATATTTTGAGCCTGGCGTCTTTACACTGGAAAAAAATAATTTTTTGTGGCATATGAAGTTTTCAGGCATAGGATGCCTAATAGGCGTCCTGTCGGATTGATGGATTCAGTATACGTATTTCAGAACTGTAAGAATTAAAAGTAAGCATATTTTTTTCTCTGACATGTGTACAAGAATACGACTATTTGGAGACAAAAACATTTAATAATTTTATTAGTACAAAGGACAAAAACACTGGAATTGACACGTTAATGAGAAATAGGTATAAGGAGGAGAGGAAGTTTAATACAGTAAGAAAAATTGATTTTCAAAAAAATATTTAATTTATAGTCGACATAGCCTTAAATTTAAATAAATCAGACATTCAAAAATACACTTAAATGCATTTTACAGCAAAATATTTCAAATCTCCTGCACTTCATAATAAACTAAATGAGTTTAAATTCAAGATTTATTAAGAAAGAAAACGCAGACTGCGAAAAGTTTCGATGATGTCTTGAGGTTGTTTTGACTGTTAGTTCCTAATTGGAAGGAAACAGCATTTTCGAAAAAGTAGTAGTTTTTATTCTCAGAATAATATTCAGAAAACACAAAGAGCAGAAAAAAATTGTTTACATTTTTCAGTCATAGAACAAAATATGCTCATGTAATTTTGAATGCATTTGGAGTTTGGAAATTTTATCTGATTTTATATTAATGCTTTTTTGTATGCCATAATTACAAGAAAGAAGCTTAGAATAAACAGGAAATAATGGAATCAATTCGCCAGGGCCTAAATCTTGCATAAGTCGACAGCATCCATTTAATTTTGAAATCATTTGAATTTTTTACAAGAATGATAAAGTCCGTGATGTCACAAATTAGCGCAAGAGAAGCGTTACTTAAATGTTGAATGGCGTGAGTAATCAGGTTTTATCTATGCTTGTGATATTAAGTTATTCTGGACTACTTATTACAGATATTTACAGTTACTAGGTTAAATTAATTCAATTGTTTGAAGGGTAAGTGGTAAATTTTGTGATCCCATGTTAAGATCTTGGTTTTGGGACGAAAGAGTCCCATGTTCGAAGTTCATTTTCATCTAAGACTTATTGTATAGGCCGCTTTGTGTGTGTTAACTTTATAGTTCATTTTGTAGTCAGTTGGCTACAGGTTTTTATTTCCATTCATAAGCTTCACAGACTGTTCCAAAGGGCAACGATGGATGCTTGGAAACACTCCTTTTTTAAAGGCTTTTTTGATAAACATTTGTAGAAAAGACTGATATATGGCAATAGCAGTACTAGAATCAAATTTAAACTTGAAACTGAAAAATACCAAGATGGTGGTTGTATAAGTAGTTCTGCCATTAAACATATGAGGGCAACCGTGACCTGGTGGTTAGGTCTCGGCTAGTGAGGCGTAAGGTTTCAGGTTCAAAACCCGATTCCACAGTAGAACCGGCGTAAAAAGAGGTCTTTTGCACGTTAAATCTTTTAGGCCAAACGTCTTCCTGTTGGTGCAGATAGGGTGTACCAGATCAAGTGTCGTCCTCGACATCTGATCGCGGTTCAAAATTATGAGGTACGTCCCAAGATAGCCCTAGTTTTGCTTTACAACGGGACTTTAATATAACTAAAATTAAACTAAATTCATTTAAAGTATTGAAAAAATACATTGGTAAAAAGAGACTTTTATTTTTATTGTTCAATAGCTTTATGATTTCTGTCTCTAGGATATTGTTTAATTCACAGTGCCATTACTTGAAACATTATATATTTTTAAAAATAATTCTCGTAAAAAGGAAATATTTTTTAAGAATAAATTTCTAAAATTATAAGCAATTATTCAAAATACGCATATTTTTTCTGTAAAATATTAAAAGGCATGCATTTTAAGGTTAATACTATAGGGCAAAAATACTCTTCTGCTGGCGTGGAGTTAAAAGATATATTAAACACCTTCTAAAGCAACATCCATTTTATCTAATCATTGTTCAAAATTCAAGTCATATTCTTACAGAGCTTTTACGATATCCATTCTATAAGAGCCCTGGTTTTGTTTAAAAAAGCTGTTAATGTATCTTAACTTAAATTACTCTATGAGTATACATGTAATATTATACATACATGTTGCTCTACATGAAATAATGACGAAATGCGAATAAATTATAAGACTAAAGCAACTGAACTGCAATTATTTTAAAAATAAGCAATATCATTTTATCAATTCTTGTATCAATTAATATAGCAGCAATTAAAAAAAGAGAGTCTTTTTATCTGAAAGTTCAGTAAAGAGAGCTTTCGAATCTCCCCTGATTTCCTGTCGTTTAAAGGAACTGACGGAAAGTGGACATTTACCAATTATTTTGACTTCGTGTATTATTCAGTTCAAAACTACTTTTTATAAAATTAAATCATTACAAGGACTCTTAAAATCCTCCACTTTTACTCTCAATAGCAAGCTGTCTTTTATTTGGCCTTGAGCTCTTGAGTTCTTTAGCTGTAAGAGGTTTTAAATATATATTTCACTAAAATCGAGGTGCCGCTGGCCGAAGTAAGCCGATCCTAATACTTTTCATGAAGTGAGAAGGAAAAGAAAGGAAGAGAGAGAGAGAGAGAGAGAGAGAGAGAGAGAGAGAGAGAGAGAGAAGGATTATAACAGTTTAGATAGTTGTTTTCTGAAAGATAAAAATCCTTAACAGTAAAGCTTTCAGACTTATAAAGTGAAGTCAGAATTCTGCTGCCATTTAATTACGTTTTTTAGTTGTTTCAGGAGCTGCCAATTAAGATATTAGGAAATGAGACGCGTTATTTATTTGCCACGCAAAATTCTCTCGCAGTTGTGAAGGCAATTTTTATGAATATATTTTCCTGAGAATCTTCCAATTTTTTTTTGTTTTTTAAATGAATAAATAAACAAAACAGATGCTGTGATATGTAGATTGAAAGACTCATTTCGTTTGTATATTTGTTTGGAAATTAAGAATCGAATGTATAACTAGCTAACAAACATGAACTTTTAAGGATCCCGAAAGGAGTTTTGTTGTCAAAATTTAATAAAAGTTCTTTTCAGACTTTTTGGATTTTAGCGGGAATATGAAGAATGGATTCTTTTATCAATTGAAGATATTTGACACTTGTGACCCAGCTTGGTAATTAAAGGTTTAAAGATTGTATTGTTAGTGTTAAAGAATGCAACTTTCTAGTGGTTGGAAAAAGTATTTCACGTCTACTTTTGATAAAAGATCTTTGTCAGTAAAGTTAGAATAGAAATTTGCAGTCAAAACTGCGCTATAAGTAGACATCTGATGATATTTTTTATTTGAATTATGTTGTTGGTGTTACTAATGACATTTGCCATAGACAAGCGCGCCTATGGCCACCAGCGATTTTTTTAAGCCGAATGAACGCCTCTTGCTTTTGAAGTAGCTCCAACTAGGCCCCAGAGAATAACTTAGCTACACTCTCATAACATTCACTTGAACTACTCTTTTTGACAAGGGGGTACATTCATAATCTCACAGATAGTACATAGAAGAAAAACCATGCCCTAACTAGGATTCAAACCCGAGACACCTAGATCACGAGGAAGACTCACTACAGCAGTGCTAGGACTCCAGCTGAATCAATATTTATTAAATGAAAATCTCAAAGAAACAATCATAAAATGAACTATCTTGCAAAACCATTTCTTGTTTTGAAAGACTTAGTTAGGTTAGGGTTACATTTCAAAATTTCATAAAGATTTATGGTAATTTTAGTTACATTTTTATAGAATATAGTATTTATTAATTATAATTTCAGATGCAAGACTTTACGTTTTTTCGCCATGGCATTTAATTGCATGAGAATGTGTAGTCCAACGCATTGATGGACTTCGTTTAAAATTCGTTATTGATCTGTGTTTTAAATGCTAAACCTATATACTAAATTTTATCTTTCAATCTCTTCTGAGAGTGACCAGCGCAATTGTGGTGGGACTGGCACGACACTTCATTATGCCACAGATTGTATCCTCACAACCTCTTGGCTTATGAAGAAACAGTCACCAAGTCATGAACTGGAATGGCTGAAAAGAGTCGCCGGCAATCGTTTATCCAGACAAAAAATCCATAGCATAATTAAATTTATAAGTGGAAATAGAAATTCTCATCTCCCTAGTCCTCAACAAGTCTCATACGCACAAATACTGAGGATAAAAACAAGCAGTATCCTATTATACACTTTAATCAAGCAAAGTTTCCCTTCGCTCCAACTAGCCAAATAATTTTCAATCTCCTTTTAATACTTGCAACGTAACCTAGTGTGTCATGAAATTAAATGAACACAGAATGTATGTACATCATAACACATGTTATATTTCAGGCTATAATAGTGTCAAACCATTTTTCAAAGAAGAAAATCTCTGTAAACGGTTTTTCTCATTTTCATATCTCATATTCTTGTAAACATTCTGTAAATAGTTTTTTTTAAATTTTTTTTACTGTAAATATTTTATTACTTAAAATAAAGTTCCCGTAACATGCCCACCAAACCGAAAAGTGACCAGAATGGTCACAGATACGGGGGTATGAGACGGCGTTCTGTTCTGCGCTTTGTAGTAATCGCGCCTATTTGTGCAAGGATATTCAGGTAAACAGATTTGCAACCAATGGATTTAGTTCAAAATTTACACGAAAGACGATTTACTAAATTTAATTCGTCTACCCATAACTCTTTTTGATTTCTTTTGCTCATAGACAGATTGAGCAACAAATAGACATTATGCCAACCAGATGGATTGCACATCGCATGCATTTTCATAAATGCTCACGTGCGCTATTAACTACCATTGGCAAACAATAGCTGTGAAAGAATTTATAAGAGTGCGATATTTGACGATGAATAACTGAAATGTAGTTATTATAAAAGTACCAGAAGGCCGATTGTGTGGTTTGGACGCTTTGATTATATGAGTTTGGAAGCATTTTTTGGCTAATTAAAGCGAACATTTGACATATAACTATAATTTAATCACAAAATCAGATACCAAAATTCATATATTTTAGACATCCCGTTTACGTGTTTCAAAAGGACAAACTGATAAATTGTCTGCAGTTAATAAATAGGTATCAGAAGGCCGATTGTGTGGTTTGGATGCATTTTTTGGCAAATTAAAACGAAAATTTGACATATAACTATAATTTAGTCACAAAATCAGATACCAAAATTCATATATTTTAGACATCCGGTTTACGTGTTTGTGAAAATACAAACTGATAAGTGGTCTTGTTTGATTGATGGAAGGATGGATCTTGTTTCCCAATTTTAATACGGGTCTACATTTTATATGTTTTGCATGTGTACCAAATGTGATCCCCTTAATTCTCTAAATTTTGCAGTTATCGCTTACATTTTATTCAGATGTTATTACAATAATTAATTCGGATATTAAATTAAATACATTATTTGCAGTTATCGTGTCACATTATTATGTTGAATTATATAACAGGCTTTCTGAACGGAGTTCGATCAAAATTTGGTACAAATTTACAATAGAACAGACAGTATATTAAATTTCATACGTTTAGCTCAAAGTATTTTTTAGTTATAGAATTTACATTCAGAGAGAAATAGCTCCAAAAATGTACTTTTTGGACTTAAAAGTGGAAATTCGTTAACAAAATATATAAATTTTGTCTGAAGTACATTTGTTTAATTTCATCCGCTTAGTTAATGATGCTTTTGAGGTATATTTTCGCTAACAGACACAGCCAGAACGCCAAAAACAAGTTTTTGGGTCACAGGAATGTCTGAAATATGGAGATTCGCTATAACATCGTGTTTCTTAAGTTATAATAATTATTTTGTTATAATTTATTATAATATAATCTTATAATAATTTGGAGAATAAAATTTTAGAAAAATTTAAATCCTTATTATTAACACTTTAACCTTACATGCTAATAACAAGTCAGAGTTATATCGTCTTTTATCCATTCAGAAATATGATTTGTTACAGTAACAAGATAGAATGTGTTATTATTTAAGAAGAAATATTTATTTGTGGTTGAAAATAATACTATATTCTAAACTTGTGATACAATTTCTACCTTTGCGACATTCGGCGATTTAAAAGGATGAATTTAAAGACTCATTATTTCAAAGTCTTATTTCCGTTTGTATTAAAACGGCACAAACCCAACTTATCCTTTTCATATAATGATCACAAGCTGGAACAGACTTTTAAAGTAATTGCTGGGACCCCAAATTTGTTTCGAAGCGGTATAAATAAAAGGAAATTGTAACGAGACAACGAGACAGCTCCATGGGCGTAATAAACAAGCTGTAAGGAAAACTCTTCGTTGTGAATCAATTGGGAAGTATATACAGGTAAGTGCAAGGATAAGGATAATATTTCTATCCTTTGTATCTTTTTACATTCTTGTATCCTGAGAATAGAGAAAGTAATATAATTGTCGAAAAAAAATGAATATTAGATTCTCATAGATGTCTGTTTCAAACCTCCATGAATTTTTGGTTTAAATCTTGTCTGCCAAGCTAGAAGAATAAAATTTGAAATAGAGATTAGTGACCAAAGTTGTAGATATCTGTCAAATTTTGCATTCAAAGGAGGCTTGTCGGTTTACTCGGAAAAAAGTGGACTCAAAAGTTATAAAATGAAAAGAGCCAAATAAAAACATTCAGTGCGCAAGTTTAACATATAAAATATAGATTCTTATAATATTTTGAATTAAATACGTCAAGAGGTTAATTCTCTTTCGTTCTATTCTTTACAAGCGTGAACACGTGATAATTCAAAAACGCATTGACTTAAACATAGGAAATTTCGGTATTTGATTTTGTGGGATTTCATTTGGCTGTGAAAAACGTATTAAAAAATGATTTTCGGGTACTATCAATCACATATCAGTGATTAATCGCCAAGATCTCACGATAAATTCAGTTAAAGGCTAATTTTGCTCGACAGTGTCAAGCAAGGCATTTGTGACATTAATGAAGTTGAAAATTCAATGCGGGAATGGAGGATAACAACTTTAATAGAGAATGTGCGATAAAGTATCGTAGAAACCATTTCAGTTGGTTATTATTTTTTTTGTATACGAATTATACAAAAGAAAAGGCAAAAACTTTTGAATTCGAAGCTTTGACGATTTTCTATGTTTTGCAAACCTTCCTGAATCGAAAAAACACATTTTTGGAATTATGACAGTTTTTCTGTCCGCCTATCTATATATCTATGAGTAAAATTACTATAAAATGCTTTGAGCTATATTGATGAAATTTAGTATATGGTTTCTACACAAAATTTGTATATTTCTGTCAAATTATGAACAAAATCTATTCAGAGGAAATCTTTTTGTCCGAATATAAGGCAATAGGATAATTATAATATAAAAAGTAATATAAAATTTTTAAAGACAATTTCTACTAAGGTTGACCAAGAAATTTTTTATTTTAGTTACTTTTTGTTAAATAATTACAATTGTTGTTCTCGTGTTCCGCTTTACAACGGAAGGAGGGATGCAGCAGCTTCTGAGGGTATGGATCCCTGAGCACGTGAAGCCAGAATCCTGACACACGTCACAAACCCTTTTTACGGGGCAGACTTCTCTCATGCATTTCCTTCATTCATTCATCTACAGATCGTAATTTAGATCTGGAACGGATAACGATCACTTCTAACCCAGTACCCTCAGTAGTATTACTTTCGACTTAGAGGACTTTGAGACCACGACGGATTTAGCGTCCACAACACATACAAACACCAACAGTCTTCGGCTGGTGTATTCGAACTTGCAGCCCAACGGATGCGAATCCAACTTCCTACCAACCATGCTATACCAGCCTAATCATTTCTTTTACTATAAATAAGTGATCAAAAAATTATACTAGTGAATTTTCAAAGCCAGTTGAGTATTCACCACCAATTGAGGCAACAAAAAATGCTTGAATTTTCTACGCTAGTTGGGGTAACGGAAAACAGATTAGATGTTAGACAGAACAGATGTTTATTATGTATTTTTTTAGCTTGAAAGTACTTCAAGAATCCAAAAAATCGATTAATTAACAATGTTTAATTATAAATGCATCAAACATTACGAAAATAAACCAAATCGTATGAAATATTTGACCGAAAACATGCTTCTGTTGGTTTTTATGTCTGAGTTCCAATATTTTTGTATTCTTAACCTTTCTTATCTTATCCTGTCTATATTGGGTCGAAATTAGGAGTACTAATGACTTGTCAGGTAGAAATGGCGATTCCACAGGAAGCGACTCAAGTTGTTTCGGAATTCAAACTCATTCAAATGTTGTTAAATCTTTAGAATATAGTTTAAGTCGCTTAAGATTCATTAGAATTGTGTTTCTATCCTCTAGACAGAAGTTAAAGGCCTTCTCTTTCAGTGTCTGTATTTTAAATGCCACTATTAAGCAGTTGATATTAAACCATTAATTGTACCATTCTCTTCTGAGATTCTCTAAGCAGTAATTATACTTTCTGTAGCGGTGCGCTGTGTATTTTAGACCTTGTTCATAGACAATACTATTTAGTTACACTGAACTATAGGATTATTTCAGTTGCATGAAAATACTTTCTTGGAAAATAGAATGTGTTGAATGTTAAAAAAAAAGATGTTATTTAATTTAATACGTTTCAGAGAATTTTTATTTCCGTCTGTTGTTACATAGTATTTCAATCTATATCTGGGTAAAATATGGAAAAGTTTATTTAGTTTTCACATTTGGTTTCATTTTTTAAATTTATTTGATTTAATTTTATTGCAAACACATTGATATAAAAAAATCCAAGAGTTTCAAAGAATTTTCAGAAAATTGTAAAATTTTAAAGTTTATAGCTGAAGTAGTTTTATAAATTAATAACTGAGTTAAACAAGGGATTAAATATGAAATTAATAAGTTGTCATTTCTTATGGTACTTGCCATGGACAAGCCTGCTGATGCTTCAGCTATTTTAAGCCGAATGAGCCTCTCTTATTTGAACTAGCGCCAACTATAAACAAGAGTACAGCTTAGCTACTCACTTATCACATTCACTTGTACACCCTCTTTTTACAGGGGGGCGTATTAACATACCTTACAGATAGGAAACAGAAGAACAACCATGTTTGAACCAGGACTAGAACCCGGAACACCCAGAGTAAGGGAAATAAATTAATAAGAAATATGCAATTGGATTGCATATCTTATAAAATTTGAGCAGTTGTTGATTTTAGGAATGGATATACTGAAATATGTTATGGTATTAGCAAAATGAAACTGCATTTCTACTCCATTTCTAGCAGATGAAATCAAATGAGTCATTTCGAAACGAGATTTGAAAAAAGATAATTTAATCAGTTTGAGCTTTTATTTTTTTAATGATTTTAAAATAATAATAAGAAACTCCTCTAAAATTGATCATTTGATTTCTTCAATTTCATTTCTATTTTCCATACAAGACCAACTTTCTTTGCTCGAATTCTTATTCTTTTCCCTATCTGCAAGCTTTACATTAATAAATATACTGTTTTTACAGTGATATAGTATGTTTTTATAACTAACTGAGAAAAACTCTTTATACTCTGCGATATTTAGTTTTCAGTTGTGAAATAAAGTAAGCATACATAACTATTATTCATTAAAGAAGACTGAATATTTTTCTAAACAGTTTATTGAGTTTTGGTAAAAAAATTTACTTAAGTTAAATAAATGGGAAATAATTATTTTTTTCTCGTCTTATTCTAACTTATTTTACTTAATTACACTATTTTTGCCACAGTGAAAAAGAAGAAACACAGCTTTTGATGCAATTCTCCTTTTAATACACAACAAGCTAATTGGTTTATTTTGCAAGATTTTATTTTTCGCAAAAGATTAAAAGTAAAGAATCCAGCATATAAATTGGGATATTGAATGAACTGAAAATGTTCTCATATTCTTTTTCTTTCCCCAAAGAGTAGAGATTAAAGCCAGCATATTTCAAATACAAAGACGGGAAGAAAGACAATGGCAAGATGATTACACCCGTGTAATTAAACTTCACAAACTTCTAACGTTAATGAGTTCGTTAGGAGTGAAAAAGAAGTTTATATCACAAACCTCAGAGAATTCGAAGAACATTTATAAAGGGAAGAAACTTTCTACCTCGTATTAACGAGCCGAAACCAAATATGCTTTTAAATCGCCTAGTTTATTGAGTACTTTGTCGAAGAGTTCTTCTCGTTAAAATGAACCAAATAACTGGAATAATACTTAAAATCGGATGAGGTTGCTTAAGATTTAGTCTAGTTATAATTCTGCTTTTCTGATTAATTGGTTCGAGAGTGAAGCAATTGTAAATTCGAATAATTTCTTGGTAAATGTTTTGTTCTAACTAAGAATCAAATGAATGATGGAATTCAGAACATTAAAAAATGTCTGAAAGTTTGAATAAATACGAGTAAATAATGTTGAATACACGGATTATTTCAGACTGATAAGCACTGAATTTTTTCAGAGACATTCAGCTTTGTTCGAAAGGGCTTAGAAGAAATGCTAAGTCATTGTGGTACGTAATTGGTTTAAGTCTCTTTTGGATCTTGAAATAGATATTTTTGACTTGTTTTTGATCAATTGTCTTCAGATTGGGGAGTAATCCTCTGAAATTTTAGATCATTATATTCGTTTGCAGACAAACTCTGTAAAATATTTTTTTTTAAATATTATTCACTAAGCAGGTTAACAAGCAGCTGAAACAATTTCACGTTAGAGGTTTTTACCATAGTTTAGGATTCTCTAAGTAAAATAAGCTGAGATTAACATTCTATATATATCAAACACAGTATTTCCGGAAAACCCTAATCTGAAATGATAGTTGAAATAACATTCTGTTACAGAACTTCAATTCAATTTATGATTTCTGTAATTATTAGTTGAAAATGCAGAAAAATTTCTACAGTTAAATAATATGTTTGCTCGCACCTTTAAATAAAACTGAAATTTTTAGGATTAAAGTAAAAATGATAAGCCTTATCATTAGCAAATGATAGCGCTGAAAACTGTAATTCACTTTCAAGCATAAACCAAAAGTTCTTTTTATTTAAGCAAATATTTTAACGTAGAATCAGCCAACACAAAGCGGAGGAGGGCTAAAAAATAATGAATCGATTGTAAACCTCAAGTTCATTTATTACAATACCAAGAGTGTTTCAAACTATACAACAATACGTGACTTCACTAATGACTGAGATTGTAGATTGCACCGCGTCTTGTAGTATTATTGCATTGAAAATGTATAATGAAGTTTTGATTGCATTTCGGAAATGTTAAAATAAAATTCAATTATTTTTCATTGTTCGTGCACTGAAAGTTAGTATAATATATACGTGTTTTCTTTTCGAAGGTTATCACTTTTAAAGGAGACGTTTATTGAAATAATTAGTCAGACTGAAAATATTACTTAGAGAAAACAAAATCTGTTGAAATAGAATAACAAGCTTCAATTCAAGATGAAAAAAGCCTATAAGTTCTTACAAAATGAAACGGATATTTAATCCTTAACACTCGAAAAAATAATTAGATACAGAATTATTCACCTAATACAAAGATTTGTTTATTGCTATGAAAAATAAATATACATAATTATTTAAAGCGAATTTCTTTGAAAAATTAATCTACCTCTCTTAAACATTATGTAGGCATTTTTAATAATTAAATTTAAAAAATGAATAAATAAAACGTCAAAATAATGCACCGTCTTGAAAGGTGCCTCATAGGCACCATCGGAGTGCGAAGGGTTAATTTAATGTATGATAATAAATATTGTGGCCATTAAGTAGTTTAAATTCAGTACAAAAATCTAAAAAGGCTTTAGGTGAGACGCACCCTAATGAATGGTGTATTACTTGTCAGAACTGTCGACTGATGTTGTGCAAAAATATCTATACTTATCAGGATCTGAAAGCGCAGAGTATATAATCCACGGTTGCTATTCTAGAAACAGAGAAACGTTAGAAGACGTTTCAGTATCGGCTAATATCGATTACAACTGAACAAAACTACTGGTATATGGCAAGAAATTGGAGCACAATCGGCAAAATGCTACAACAGTCTTCTCCTCTAAGTTACTAGCAACACGCCTTCCAATCAAACTATGCAGAGACAGAATAGGAAGAGCCAGGTCTATGGTAGCTCTCTACCAAGGTTGGCTATCATGGTGCAAAGAACAAAATTTAGTTCACATCATGTCTTGGCTTTGTAATGTCTGTCTTTCAAAAAAAAGGGAAGAATACGACTTATTAAAATTCCTAAAACCTTATTTTCTACAGTAGAAATACATTTTTTCCTTTTATCCTTGGAAGGCTTTCGGTTATTTTACTGCGCAGTTTAGCACATATAGGACATTTATTTCTGTATCTTAAGCAGACACACGTTTATCAATATAATTAAAATAATTCGAATTTATATTAATTTTTTAAGTATTTTTGGCTCAATTCATACGGACTGTCCGAATTCTAGTCCTTATCTTCCTATACGAGAATAATTCTAAAAAGATCGGATTTTAGTTATTGCTCAGCTATAAGTATTTTTTTATTTATTTTTAGAATTTTTTTCTTTTTCATATGTAACTGTAGGATTCATACATTACCTGGAAAATATTTAATAAAATATTGTTTCAGCTGCTATTTAATCCAAGCCAGTCTTTCGAAAGATATTGCCAATTTTTTAATACAAAATATTGAGCATGATTGTAATGGCTTAACTATAGTTAAAGTAACTGAACCCTAAGAAATTTGGTTTGCTGAACAAACACCCATGTTCGTATATATTTGAATGTAAATGTCAATTAGCATAACACTTACTAGGCAAAAAATGTATTAATACAATCTGAAAGGATATGTGAAATAACACCACTAGAATCACAATTACAGTTTCATTTGAGAATGCATTATAATATTTATTCCTTTTCGTTAATGATTGTGTTACTGTTGGCTAAGTCAGTTGTTTTTATATAATTATGATGTAAATTCCATTATCTTTATTATATTTTCTCTGATTACCTTATTTTGTTTGCTGAATTTATTTTCTAAAGGTTTGGCTTAAGCTCCATAAGCTTCTACTTCTCCAAAAGAAAATATTGATGAATTTATTTTTATTTCGAATTCCTTGTGGACTTATTATGATTTAATTAGCATAAATATAGCTATATTCCAATTTGAATTAATATGATGGATAATTGTAGCAGCCCTTCTAAGTCTACGAATGATGAAAACGTTATCAGAGTTAGCTCTTTTCTCTCTTTGGCAACTGGCAAACTGGCATCTGACAGTAAACATCATATTTAATATGCTCCAAACACATGTACTCATAGTATCACTAATAGAAGTTTGGACAGGAAATCTTCAAGTAGTGATGATAAGACATTATCATCTGTTCGTTATGGCTCATTTTTAAATTTTATGTGCATATTTTCATGGTTTAATATTCGACCAATCGTATTGTTATTGTATTTTTATGAAAATTTTACATTAGAATATTCATTTTAAGTGCATTTTTATACAATTTGGCATATTTCATATTGGCAGATATTGAACTTTATGATCTATTTTTTTATCATTTCCTGATTTCCTTAGTGTTTAAATTTTGTACATTTTTGTACAATAATACACTGCTTTAATACTTTCAAATTATTTTTGCATTCTATAAATTAATTAAATTAATTTTGATTTTATGCTAGTAGCGTCATCTGGCAGTGAGTCAAAGAAAATTCCGAAATATTCAAAATTTAAAGAATTAACAATATTTTTAATAATGGATTACGTGCTAAAAAAGAAAGCAATTAAACAAAAAGTTATCCGCTTTAGTGCGCTAATAAAGGTATAATAATAGGTTTTGTTAAATTCTTATTACATTTGTAACTATCAGTAAACAAAAAAACTGAATCTTTTAATTAATTTTTTCTTTATTCTTTTTTTTAATTTAAAGATATAGCAATATTAAAATATTGAAAATTTCCAATACCTCGTTAGGTATTCGAATAAACACCTAAAAAGCGCCGAAATATTTTTCTTTTCTGAAATAATTTCACATTGAAAAATAATTTTTTTGGAAATCTCGCATCCTATTTATAAGCACATTTAATTGAAGAAGAAAAACCAAAAGAATATTTAAAAATATTCCCTTTATATTTTTTAAAGGAAAATGGAAATAAAAAAAATTGCATTCGTAGCTAATTAATTTTAAAATTTAATTGCATTCAAATACTGATTACAAATTTAGCTACAGCATAAAAATATATTTGAAAATTTATTATTTATATTTGCATATATCAACTCAAGAATTATTTATTTAACTTAAATAAAGCTACACTAATTTTAATGATAGTGTAATAAACGTTATGAAAAAGCAAAACAAGTAAGTAAACGCAAAAAGCATAATTTATTGTTCATAATTATCTGAAAAAAAGAACTATTTAATAAATTTCATCCTTTTTTTAAATCTGCAGTAGAAGAGTACTTAAGTTGCATAAAATTTGAAATGCAAATGATTCATTATTTTAAACAGAGATAAATTGCTTGCACTTATTCCTTTAAAGAATTCCAGGAAGCTTTTTAATCTTCATAAAAATGTGAAGTTCACTTTAAAAATTCAGTCAAAATTCATATTTTTATGCAAAAAAGGAGATAAAAAGGATTAGAAAAAAAGTTATTGATTATAGATTTTTGGCATTAAATTTACTCTATCACAAGCGTTTAAAATTATTATTCATCCATTTTGAATTAATAATATTATCAAATAGTTAGAAAGCTAAGTAAATTAAATTATTTTTGTGATTATTGGTATTTGAAGTAAATATATTTTATAATAATTGTCTTACATATTTTTTAAAGATACCACATTTTATGATATTAGATAACTATCTTTAAAAAATAAAAAGGAGATAAAAAGTATTAGAATAAAGCTATTGATCACAGATTTTTTGGCATTAAATTTACTCTATCACAAGCGTTTTAAATTATTATTCATCCATGTTGAATTAATAATTATATCAAATAGTTAGAAAGCTAAGCAAATTAAATTGATTATTGGTATTTGAAGTAAATTTATTTTTTATAATGGTTGTCTTACGCATTTTTTAAAGATACCACATTTTATGATATTAGAAAATTATCTTTTAAAAATATTTGACGAAAACTGCACTGTTAGCTTTAAATTAAATACTGAAGAAATAAAACTGTAAAAAAATCATTAATTTTTCTCTAATGAATAAGCAAATCATGCGAAGTTTTTAATAAATATTTAAATTCGCTTGGGACAGTATATTATTGAATACAGCTGAGAAGGCGGGGAAAGTATGTTGTAATTAACATTTGATTGAAGCTAACTTTTCAAAGTATGAAAGATTATTAAATTTTGATCAGATACAGAAGCATCAATTGTGTTGCTTAAGTAATATTTATTAGTTTTCAAATTCAGAAAAGGATTAAAGAGCTTAGTGACGATTAAGTTCTTTTATTTATATTCTTTTTATTTTTTAGCTTTTTGCTTCAGTATTTTTATGATGTCAGATTCTCAAAATTTGCGAATTATTTCTAAATTTTATTAGTAGCATAAATATATAAATATATGATTTTTAAACTATAAATTTATTTGCAAGATTTGCTAGATATAAAACTGTAGCTTTTTGTTATTTGTTTCGTCCATTTTCAAAAGTAGCTTCATCATAACTTGCTAAATTGACAATCAATTAATTTGTAAACTACTTGAAAATTTCTTATAAATTTAATCTAATTAATGGTCAGGAACCAAAGAATTTTAAAATGTAAAATAAATTTAGTAGGGCAGTTTTAAAATAAACTGTTTAAATCTGAAAGAATTGATCATATTTATTTCAATATATAGAAGCTCAGAAAATCTCGCTATGCTGATACTTGCGATGAAAAGTAATACTTAAATAAAAGCAAACTCCTGTAAAGACTTTCATAAAGGTTAAAATAGTAAACTAAAGGAGTATAATCTTTAACCAAAATTCTGAAATCACAAATAAATAACACTCATCGCTTAGCATGTTTCCTAAAAAGACTAAACACACACACACACACACACACACACACACACACACACACACACACA
>JAOUZG010015275.1:5649257-5662843 GCA_026289955.1 Argiope argentata | reverse complement strand
CACACACACACACACACACACACACACACACACACACACACACACACCAAAGTTACCAGAATTTCATTTAGAATATACATGCTGTTCGTTTACCTTAGAAGAAAATAAATAAAAGTGTAAAAAATTGAAACTCTGAATGGGAAATGTCTGAAGGAAAAAAAATTTCCCGAACCTGTTTTAAAATAATTCTCTTAACATTAAGAAGGATGTCTGAAAAATCTCTTTTTGTAAGCGAAAACAAATACTGATTTTCATTTAAGATTTTCTGTTTGAAACTGATGCCAATTTCAGGAAGGCGTAATCGTAAGAGACAATTTAATTAGCAAAAAACATCAGTAGCATTTCTGTATAAGTGTATTTCGTTCATCAGAAAAAAAGAGTAAATTTTTGAAAGGCTTTTTTTCTGTTTGAAAGAATTTCAATGCTTTTTCGTAAAATCAACACATTATAAAATGTAAGTTTCCGATCAGATGTGCTGCGATTCAAAAATAATTTGACGAACAAAAGTATCAAAATAGTTAACATAACTTAAAAATCATCAATAATGTCTGAGCTGTAATGTATTTTTTTCTTTGAAGAAAAAAAACTATTTTGATTTCCGTAATTTAATTAAAATATTTAATAGGTTTTTGTAATTGAAAATCATTTTGCTATTTTTAACATCTATGTTACGTGTAAAAAATATTTTCGTAATTAAGGATGGAACTGATTATTCTGGTTTCCTTTTACCAAGTACTTTTTAATTTAACATGAATTTTAACTCACGAAAAACTTGAAAGAAAGAAGAACCAAAGTTTCGCAAGCTATTTTTATTTGGTTCTGTTTCAAATTATTTATCACTCTATGCGAACTCTCAGAACAAATAAATGTAATAATTTTTTATACTTGTTTATTTATTAATATATTAAAAGTGAATTGTTTTATGTTCATTTTATTCTAAAAATTTTATTTTACTTTTTATTTTAATTATGCTCTATATTTATTAATATTATTCAAAAATATCTTTCTAAAATTTTCTGTCACCACTGTTTCGGAATAAAAATTTAACTTATTTAATTAACTGATTTATTTAATTATTATTAATTATTTGAAGTAGCATATTATTATCAAAAGTCTACAAGTGTGCAAAGTTTCAAATGTCTAAGGAATATGGAAAGGAATGAAAAACCATTTCAAATATTCCCTTTTTATAAACATAATATATTTAAAGTGAATAAAAGTATGTAAGAAGCATAAATGGAGAGATTATTTGGGGAAAAATATTTAATCTTAATTTAATTGAAATCTTAATCTTCTTAATTTATTTGAAACACCTCTTAATACAATTTGCATATAAACATGATAAGTTGCACCTCAAGAATTCATCCATGTTGGTCAGTTTCTAAATTTTTAAAAAAATTTCTTCATCGAATAATAAATGTATGATAATAAAAGGCTGCTGAAATATAGAAAACACCCCTTTTTTTCTTAACTGAAAATGTTTGTGTTTCCAGCATTAAGATTATCCTTCGATAATTTAAGAATTTTTTTTATTTATCACGTTTTTAATTGACGGATCCATCTAATTAAGATTTTTGTCAAATCTATTTTATAGTTTCCTTAAAAAGAATTGAGTCAAAGATCATAAATACTTACTTTAATGAAGAAAAAAATAATGATGGAAAAAAAAATGAAAAGCCAAGCATGTTACTACTTAAAATGGTGCTCATTCCTTGACAGCAGGTCATTTCACAAGACAGGAATTTCCTTGGGTAGGATATAAATTCATTATTTATTGGCAAACCTTTCTTCTATTGTCCTATATGATGTTCAAAGTTAACTTGTACACTGAAATTATGCTCTCACTAAAAATTCGCAGTTGCTATGATTAACAAACTACGAATAGGAATTTCGAATAGGATGGATTTCTTATGTTGTGAAATAATACAGGGTGGTAAAAAAAAAATTCTTCTATATATCAAACCTTAGTGACCTATCCGTTCAACCAATCAAACCAAAATTTCAGATATGGTTGTTTGATAATATACGCTGGAGATTGTGAGGATTTAAAACCACGGAGAACTCACTGCCATGGTTTTTTCATCACACGATAATCGTTTCAACGCCATTTGGGGTTTTTCAATACGCTTATAAATTTATGCAAGGGAAAAGTGGGTATTGCCCTTCAAAAATTTTGAAATTCTATAACTGTAACCGTAACCATGTGCTGTGCTTTGTTCAAAATCCTCACAATCTCCAGCGCTTACCTTCAAACTACTATGTCTGAAATTTTAGTTCGATTGGTTGAGCAAATAAGCCTCTAAGGTTTCATATATAGGGGAAGTTTTTTTCTTCTTTTGAACACCCTGTATATAAATTTATGCTAAACCTAAAAACTTTGGTATGTTGTATGATGTATGTAAAACCTGTATGATGAACCTAAAAACTTTGGAGTATAAAGCCTCGCTTACCATGTGACGTTAACCGCAACAAACAGCATGACTTCTCTCTACTTTTCGAGAATTTCAACACTACTTAATACTTTGAATTGCATTCTTTTTAATGCTTTTCATATGTTTTAAAATTATTTTATGTAGTATTTTTATTAAAACACTTAATATCATTGAGTAATATTTTTATAATTCCAACCCAATCTAGATAGAATAGAATGTCATAATTATATCGACTTCCTTCAGACAAATAATAAATTGTTAATCCTCTTTTTTTAATGAATACAATTTTAAATCTTATGTTAATTTATTTCATGTTTGTAAAGATGAAATTTTGCTTTATTCATTTCCTAGTGTTGAAAGTTTTTTCCTATTTATATTGATTTTTTTTGACAATGCAGCATTTTAATATTATCAGAACTTTATTACTATTTAATAGATTAATTTAAGCATATTTTTATCTCATACAAGGGGCATCATCTAATTGAATCTTTAAAAAATTGATTTCATAAATAGTAAGTATCTATAAGAATGAATTATATTAAATTGAAAGCGTAACATTCATTTAATACAATATTATTACAATAGTAACATAAGGAGAATTAAAGAAATTTTAACTTTTTGTGCGCTAATGAAATGTGAAATTTTTTTTCTTACCTGATATATTAATGCGGACATAATATCTGTCTTTAGATAGAAAAATTAGTTATTATTTTTGCAGTGGGATATATTTTTATTTGAAAAGTTTTGTCGAATTTCAAAATAATTTGTTTTTCTAAATCTTTCTGTTCTCTAAAGAGTGAGAAATTTGAAGCCCCTTTTTTTACCAATAATTATAAAAAATATTTAATTAATTTTTTTCTATTAAAATAAAACATAGTTTTTCATATATCTGAGTTTTCATGTTTTCCTTATTGGGAAGTTTTTAGATGTGGCTAAATTTGGCATCTCCAATCACACCTGATAAATATTCTATGCAGTTTTGAGTCTTGACTTAATAATAATTTTTATTCATATATATTTGACTTAATATCTGCATGTAAAGAGACTGAATAGTAAATATTCTCTCAAGTATTTAAATTTTCTCGTTTTAGTTTTCAATTACATTGTTCAACTGTGACATTTCCAAATTTATCTTTTGATGAATTGATTAAACTTAATTTTGACTCAAAACAAGTGGCGCTACCTGTTAGAGATATCGTAAAAAAAACTATTTCATAATTACGTAATATCTATATCAATGAATTATGGGTTAAACACTTAGAAAAGAAGCTAATTAAAATAAAACATTCAATTTTTAGAACACTGATAAAAGTATCTTTTAGAAAAGTTCTTTTTATTAAATTTATTTACTCAAAATTCAGCTACATCCCGCACCCTAGAATATATATTTAACATTACATTTTATATTTGCGTCAAAACATTAATTTAACTTGATGTTCGAACAACTATCAAAAACTTGTACTACATTTTAAAAATAAACGCAAAAGAGCCGACTAGATATCAGACTTGAAGGCTCTGAATAATGGAACGTACGTATCTAAATAAAGTCTTTTCGCAACATTTCCAGACGAAGAATTCTCTTTTTGTTCTGTTAGTAGGACTTTGAATGCAATCGTACCTTTAAACAAGAATTGTTATTTATGGCGTCTGACAAAAAATCTGCATTGAAGCTAAAACTAATCAAGGAGTGTCACAGGAAGTTTGAATAATCTCATTAGCATTGTTTCTCCTAACGTCTATTATCTACGGAGTTTTCCGCTGCCTCGCATCAAACAGAAATGTAAAGAGTAGACACTTGTTACTTGTATTTTACATTCTTATATTATTGTATCGCTATTTTTGCTAAATTGGAAAATCCTTTTTAGAATTTATCTGAAAAAATGAAAAAGGTGGAAAACGTTGTTTTATTTTTTTTTAAATAGTTGTCAATATATTTAGACATTTCAGAAAAATAAAGAAATGCGCTTTCCCTTTTATATGCCCATTTTATTTTTTATTCAGGAAAATATTAATTTCTTTTGGATAGTAAAAAAGTGAAGTTTTAATGGTATGCTAGTAAACATGCTTACAGTAAAAATTTTTCAAAAAAGTCTGTACTAGTAGATTTTGCTAAAAAAGTAACTTACCAGTAGATAAAAAATAGATTTTTTAACACTTTGCACGATATCTTATTTTTAATCTTTAATCGATAATTCCCATTTATAAATCGCTTATCATTATTATTTATGAAATAGTAGGACTATTTTTCTTAAATACCCCATTAGATGGATGGAATCAAATTATAATTAAATCAACCGATTAACTGACAATAAAGTTTGGAAAATATTAACCTACTGCATTTTCGCCGAAAAATTTGATTTGAAAATTTCATCACTAAAACAGGAAGATGGTCAGTTTTAATAAAAGTGCACGAAGAATTTATAGATCGAAACAATGTTTTATGTTAACATTTGTAGGTACTTACGTATTATACCACCCTACTTTATCGCCAAATTTGATGTCGTCGCCAATGAGCTGCTAAACCGCCAATTATGGCGATTCAGCAATGATGTAATCCGTTGATCTTTATCGCCAAATTTAAATCCGTCGCCAATGAGTTACTAAACCGTTGTCGATCATTGGCGAAAACGGTGAAATACGTAAGTACCCATTTGTAGCTTGTTTCAGAATAGCAATTGTTAATTTCAGAATACTCTGCTACATGAGAATTAGACTTAAAAAGAATATAACATAAACAACTATCCAATGATTCAATCGTCATAAATTTAGCAGACAGCCCGAACAAAATGAAGGTCAGTATTTTTAAGATAATCTGAATAAAGCTTTCATTACAGTAATAACATTTGAAATAATATTTTGTAATGCATTGGCTGCTTCGTTGAATTAAGAACCCGAATGCTAAAATGAAGCTGATGTTTTGAAATTGACAAGATAGAAAGCCAAGATGTTTCTAAAGATACTATGTAATGGACAGTAAAGGATAAAAAGAAATCAAGACATGTGGAATACAGTTTCGGTTTCATGATAAGAATAACAGTAAGAAGAATATGAAGAACACAACATTAAATGCTGTGGTTAGTAGACGAGCCTCTTTTCTTGTAGTATTTCGAATTTTTTATTTGAGAACAACATTTACTACTGCTTTTGAGCTTAACGAAACTGAATTCGATGAAATTATTTAATTTAATTCTTGCTGCAGGAAACTGACAAAATAAAAGCCATGGTTTTCGTAAAAATGATTATGAGTGGGAATTTAAGAACTGAAATGTGACCAGATCGAGTGGAACTTGATTTTAATCTCACAAGAATATTTTAAAAATATCAAATCTATGTTAGAGTTGCGTTTGCAGAAAATGCTCTTTCTCTATGAAATTTTATTTTTTGAGAAAATTTTACATGGACATCTAGGGTATATAGCATTATAGCAAAAATCTTCCTACCTCAAGAACATTCCATAATATTTCATTGACAATGCCATCATAAAAGAAACATGAATACTATAAACCAAACAATTGGGAATTGATCAGAAGCGTCCCAAAGAGAACTGACCAAATTTCTAGAATCCTAGAAAAGTGATAAGCTCGATCACCTTAAATAAATCCATTTGCCAGCCAGCAATACCATAACTGTACTACAAAAGGAAGTGAGAACCTGCTTACTTACACGAGAACGTTTCATTATCCATCTTCGTGGTGTACCCTCCCCTTGGCATTTGGGTTAAGTTTACATTGTAGAATTGTGTGGTATCGCAGATCACATATATCTCTTATTATCATTATCATTAGCATCATCATGATCTCTTATTACTTATTTTCATTAGTAGTTTGTGTTATTTTTTTCTTTCTAAGAATGAACATTTTGAGCTTGCAAAGCGATCTATTAAATCACAAAATATGATTAAAAATTATAATGAAGAATCTACCTAATCAAAAGCTGTAACAAATTTTATAATTTAAAATAAAAGAATTAGATCAAAAGAATCATAAAAATTGTATTACGAAGAGAAAATTGCGTATTCTTCTCAACTTATCTCAGCTATTTTCTCTGTGAATGATTTTAGATAAACATAACCGATTTCCTTTCGTCTAAATTCTCATGACTTTTCTCATAGCTTTCCTAATACATTCAAAGTAGCTTGATAGTAGCTTAAATGAAGTTGCTTTTGAAAGCTTTTGTTCAAAACTCATGCAGGCTATTAAGAAATCGATTATAAACTTTGAAGAAACTTAATTTTTCCTTTATTATACTTAAAGACAGAAAACAATAGGAGAGTTAAACTTAAGAAGATTTTGTAAAATAAATATATAAAATGCTTATACAATATCATATATCATTTCGAATAATCAATTCCTGTAAGCTTATATTTCTTCAGAGTGAATAAAAGATTAAAGAATGGAGCTTAGATTAAGAAAGAATTGTTCCTTGAGGAAACTATGCGTGATTACCTTGATTTTTGCAAACTTATTAAATTTTCATCGTTAGCCCTGATGTTATGTTTCTTTTTCAAAGAAGACTTTTCCAGATAATTCTAAAATAGCGAAACTAATAATGAAAACCAAAGAATTCAATTAATTTCTTCTAATAGTATTTTTTGTTTTATATCTTTTTGCATGAGATTTCCAGAAACTATTTTAAAGGCAATTCATATTTTAATTTATTATCTAATTAGTAATTTGAGAAGTATCCTTTAATATTAAATAGCATTTTATATTAAATCAACAAAATATTATTGAAACCATGCATTATTCTTTAATATTTTTTTTCTGGCCGGCACCTCAGAAATGTGGCTTCTGGATTGGTGGTTGGTTTTCGTCATCCTAAGAGATACAGAAATGGTGAGGGTGGCGAGAGACTATCTCCTAACAATGACTGAACATACATCCCACGGGAAGAGTTGTACCATGACTGGTGATAGTCCCTGGGACTCAAACATAGTTCCCACTAGTGCTGCTGTCGCGGCGGTCCGGTCATTAAGACTTTTTTGTGTGCCTTTGGGCAAGTCGAAGTAACCGGTAAAGGTTAATATTATTTTTCTAAAAGAAAAAAAATGCCTATCAATCCTTAATACATTTTTGATGATTAGACGATAATATATAGACATGATTTTCTGTCTTACGATAATGCCTATTCTGAAATTCTAGTTGTAGCTAGTAATTATTATAGCTGTTTCTGAGATACTTCAGAGGATTATTACTGGACTTAAAATAAAATGTTGCTATCATATTCCTCATTAATCCAAGTTTGAAATTCTTAATTAAATATGTATGATGTCCAAATTTTTTTAAAAAATTAATCTCCCATTAGTTTAATAAACTGATTTCTTTAGAATTCTTCAATATTTTGTAATTTTGTACGACTTTGAAATAAAAATAAAAGAAAATTTCGGAAAATTTCTTTTCCATTTGTTTTATGCACATCACATTGCATTTTAAAACACTAATAAATGTAGATTAATTATAATATTATTTAATTAATAAAACAGTTTAAACTTTATTATTTTATGAAGTTTCTGTTTTATGATCCAAACGCATTTATTGATATTTTCTTTTCAAAGCTGGTTTCTTTGAAAAAAAAAAACTAGACGATAAGATATTTCCCTTATTACCAGTTACTTTCACTATCTAAGTTATCTTTATAAAACAATCTTATAAAATTGTGAATGTTTTGTCGCGAATTTAGATTCTAAGCTGCTCTCTTGTATTACTCTTTCAATTGAATTTCTGAATTAAAAGAATTCAAAATGAAAAAAAGTAGAATTTAAATTTTTTATATAATTTAAGTGTAATCTAAATGTGTTAAAATGCCATTAACAAACACACATTAGTTTATAGTGATACAATATTTGTATACTAATACTTTCGCCAAAGATACCTTACAGAAATTGAATTCTACCATACACTAAAACAATGTTTATATATTAATTCTTTAAGGCGGACTAAGTATTTAGCTCAAATTAAATTCGGCCATATATCAAATAAGTTAAAATGAATCCCTAATTCGTTGAAAACATTTATGCTCCATGGATGCCATATATCTGAGAAAGCATATTTTCCCACTCCCTTATGTTTTATGTATGGGCAGTAACTTCTTACTTTAACACCTAAAGAGATTAAATTATGTTATTACTTTAACAAGGTCCGTTGTCTTTCCTATGGGACTACAAATGAAATATTCTGCTCAGGAGAGTAATAAATTACCTAAGAGACAAGAGAAAAGAATAATTTCTGCTTTTATCGATCGATGTCTTTTTTTCCAAGTTGGTGAGAACTCTTAACATGCAGAGGACGCTCAAAAGTAATGAGACTGTTTTCATACCACAGAAAGTGACTAACCAACACATAAAACCTAAGAATTAAAATTCATTGAAATAGTCTCTCCATCTTTCTTTACCTTCTCTAAGTATCTCTTTAATTAAAGTGTTGAGTACTTGTCTCATCTGAGAAGAGTTTGCCATTTAATCTTGCTTAATAAGAGCTACTTTCTATAGGATAGCTGATTTTTATTCTCGGTTCTTTTTGATTTTTTTCAAACTGTTTTAAATTCTATGGCTTCTATTGATTTAAGTAAACTGAAGAGCCATTCTTCAGTTATTTGCTTTAGAGAGTTCTTGGACATTCGTTCGCTTTATAGATTAGGAAGGTAAGAAAAAACTGGGTTCGCTTGTCATGAGAATACGGAAAGGAAATAAAGACTGTTTTCTTGTCATTTTATAAAGCAGTAGAGCAAGTAAGCTTAGTAGGATTTACCTTGAGGCTCAATAAAGTTATTCATATTGAAAGACATTTTGATGGTTCGCATAGTGACATGAATAGAAACAGCTTTGAAGTTTTGTGGATTTTGTATAGGCATTTATCGAAGAAATTTGCTTTATCATTAATACATTAATTTGCAGTTCTTTAGAAATTATAAGTAAAATAAGATTTTCAAGTGATTGTAAATGCTTTAATATCAATGAAGTTATTGTCAATAGCTTCGCTTTTGATAAGTGGTTAAGTTGAAAAGTGGAATGTTTGCGAAAACATGATTTTTTAAATCTAATATTCATAATGTTTGAATATGTTTCTTTATAAAATTTGTTTCTTTTTTGGGAAGTTATGTTGATTTTTATATTTGCATCTTCATACTTCTTAATACCATCTAAGATATTTAGAGGCTATCTTCTCAAATACAGAATGAAGTGGAATTTTCTTCATTCATTTGAAAATTTTCATAAATTAGTATCAAATGGATATTTTTTGTTCAAATTTGATTTAATAATTTCTGAGTATGTTCTGCAGTTCTTGAAGTAGATAATAAGTAATTTATTCATTTAGAAATTTTTTATGATTGTTTTAGGGCTTCACAAATTGAAAAAAATTGAATTTCCCCCCTTATATATCAGTTGAACACCAATTGTTAAAAGTGGACAGAAATACAGCTTTCTTAGTTCAGGAACTATATAACATATTCATTAAGATATCTGCAAAATGTTAAGCAAATCATATGGTAAATCGTTACTTTTAATGCAAATATTTAAAAATATAATTATTTTCGAAAGTTTTTTTTTAAAAAAAAATTCATCTTAATCGTAGACACATTTTAACTATGTCAGCTTTATTTGGAAGTAGTAAAATAGCTTATCATGGGCAATTAAAAATTTTATAAATTTCATAGCACATATACATTTGATATCCTCAAAAAGAGATAAGAGTAAGTTTCAAAGAAAATATTCAAACATATATCACTTTTTCGAATGTTTTTAAAAAAATTCTTTCCGAGTGTAGCTTACTTTAAATATTCTGACTGTGTTTGAAGAGATATGACTGGATATACCAAGAATATCATTCATCTTTCATGGATAATTTTTAAATTTGATAAACTGATAAGCAAGAGAGATACATTTGCAATATTCCTCTGGATGACTGTACATTCATAATGAGTGTCTGTTGCTGTGTTAGGTTTTTTTCGCATCATACTGCATAAAACAAAATTATATCATAAAAAAAGAATTATTTACAAAAATTTATAAAAAAAATTAAGTACAAACTTGAAATTAAATATTAAAAAGTAAAAATTCTAAAATGTATATATGTTGTTACTTATGGCACTTATCATGGACAAACCCCCTGCTGATACAGCAGCAGATTTAAGCCGAAAGGAGTGTCTCTTGTTTTTGAAGTAGCACCAACTAGGGTCAAGAGTACGACTTATCTACACACACACCACATTTGCTTGCACAGCCCCTTTTTACAGGGGGGTACAGTCACACATCTCACAGATAGAACACAGTAGAACAACCATGCCCGTATCGGGACGTCCAGAACACGAGGAAGACGCGCTACCTCTGTGCCAGAAAGCTGGCAAAATGTATATATAATTAAAATATTAAAATGTGTACCTGTACAGCCTAATATGAATAGTTTTAGAGCGCAAAAAACTAATAATCAAAACAAACAACATTTTAAAATTTGCGGCAGTGAGATTAAATCCAAAAGATAAACATAAAGTCAGTAAGCAATTTGGTTAAAATCGGCACTGTTATTTAGGAGATGTGGAACATATGCTCATACATACATATATGCATACTTATCCATAATAACTTTTATTTATTGGTATATCAGGATTGTAAAAAAGAAAATTAAGTTTTAATAGAGATGAAATCATTTTCAATAAAAAGCGCTTCGTGGTTACCATTAAAGAAAAAGCTTAGATTTAGATTTAATTAATACAATATTTTAACAAAAGACTGATGGCTCTTACTCTGTTTCAAAATAAGTTATCTCAAAACATGTCAGACAGGAAATTTATTTAACTGCAATTTATTATAATAATTTTATTGAAATATGTTAAGAATAAGATTAAATAGTTTGCTTTTGCTGAAAAGAGGCTTAGACTGGGCCACAAACAAGTACTTACATTAGATTGTTTATATCAATGGAATTGTTATTTTAACCTAAATGTTTAACTGAGAGAGAACAAATAATTTCAAATAATACTCATGAATTGGAAATGAAACAAGATAATGTAAAATAAATAAATAATAATAAAAAAACACATCGGCAACAACAAAAGATGGTTGAAGGACAAAACTAAGGCCACTTGGTCTTGTATGATACATGAGAAACCAAACGGAAAAGAAGAAAACACGCTGGCCATAAAAGCTGTGGAGGCACAATTTCTTCTTTATCAATTTTAGTTCGACCTTTAAATGTCCTTTCGACCAAATCTTCATCATAAAACGGAATTTCAACTATATTTTTTTAATGATAAAAGCTCTATGATTGAAATTTGAAAAAAAAATGCATAAAATTGAAATCGGCCATATATTTTTGATTATATAATGTATTTGAATAGCGCAGAAAATAGATTTAATCATTAGATTTCAGAAAAAATTAATAAATAAAATTAAATGCTATTAAAGGCATCGAATTGTTCAAACAGAGAAAAAGCTATGGCTACGTGATCTAGTGTCGTGTGTAAAAGCAAATGAAGAAGGAGAGAAAAAAAAAGTCATAATTGAAAAAAGTTTCTTGTAAAAAAATCACAATTGGATTCTTATATAGTGTGCTGGTGGGAATTTGAGAAAAAAAACCCTGTTTTACTTTAATCGTGCTTAAAAAAATTGACAATAAAGTCTGGACAACCAATTTCTTTGGTCTGATTTAAAACTATTATTATTATTATTTACTTTAAAGAACCTCTCATTAAAAGTATTACTTTCAAGAGCATTTCATTCAATCAAAAAAAATGATTTCTTTAAACGTTCATAAATTTAAAAAGAAAAATGGCCTTTTGCTTGTTCTGTCGGGTGGCCGTCCGTCGGTCTTTGAACACTAGGTAACTAAAAACTAACTAATATTTGAAAGGTACTTTAATGTAGACGGCTGAAATTTGGTTTATGTATAAAATTTGTCAACATGATCAAATTTTGAAGTAAATAATTTTAAAATAAGTCTGTCTAGATGTTCGTAAACAAGTTAATTCGGTAATTATAAAACATAAACAGCTGGATAGTTAAAATTTGTTACACAGATTTAGCATCTAAAATATAGATTCTTATCAAATTTTGAATCAAATCTATGACAGGGTCGAACGCCAATCTGTCTATATTTTTGCTTGCATGTAAACGCAGTAATTTAAACCTATAAAACTAGATTTGTGATCTTATGAAATCAGTTGAAATTCCATGCCAAATTATGGTTTCAATCAATCAGTAAAACTGTGTTTGAAATACTTATTCGCCAGAAGGATTCAGTAAAAATGCTGGCCTAACTCCAAATATCTATATTTCGAAACAGTTGTTTTCCGATGTAAGCAGGACACTGGAGTCAGTAGTCAATATCCTCAATTTTTTGTGATTAGGGGGAAATAATAATTTTATTGGAGAGTGCTACATGAAAAAATTTCGAGGAAACAACTTCCGTTGCTTTTATTGACTATCCAAAACAACTTTGGACATGCGGCTACATTTAGAACAGCTTCCTCAAGATAAAAAGATAGTTATTGATTAAAATGTTTCCAATAACCCAGACACCTTATTTTTCTTCTTTGCTTGCCATTTTCATAAGTCGAGGAAAAAGTTTTTGATATAACGCAAGATAAATCTGAGTAATCTATTTAGGAAGATTAAAGGTGCCGCTACTTTTTAAACTTAATTCCTTTTTCCTCAATTTCCAGAACTGGTTTTTGTTACTGTTTCTTTTAAGAAAGAGGAAAGAGGATTTATTATTTAACTCCACTGTTCTGCTCTAGTTTAAGCGGCCAGAAATGTTTCTGAACTACTTATGAAAAACGACGGCATTACTTGATTTTCAGTAAGAATTTCTCTGAAAAGGTTTTTTTAAATTTATACATTTTTTATATTTTGAAACCTGTGTTAATGTATCTCTCTGGTCTATATGACCTATATTAGTTTTTCTTAACTGAATTTAAAAATTTCCATTGCTTGTTACTAATTCAACTTGAAATAATAAAAGTAAATGGCAAATTTTTATTTTACATTCCTCGTAAAATATTCATTTTGATAATAATTGAATTCGTCAGGAAAGAAGTCCCAAAGATAATTTTTTCCTGTTGGAGAAATTTTTGAGCAAGAATTATAATTTCAGCCATAATAACATTATCTTTTTGAAATTGTTACATTAAAATACGGACGGTTGACAAGATCTATCAACT
>JAOUZG010015275.1:5627980-5649247 GCA_026289955.1 Argiope argentata | reverse complement strand
TGGGGGACAATAGTCATGAAAGAGCTTATTAGCATGCAATCATTGGCGATAAATCACTGAGAGGCGATTGATACAACGGTAATAGGAAGCCAAAAGCTTATTTTTGTGTCTTTTCATTAGCTGATTAAAATCAAAATTTAACACAGAAATACTATTGTAGTTTCGAAATCACATATCACATTTCCAACATTTCAACCATTGCATTATTGAATTATTGGGTTTACATACTTGTGAAAGCAAAGGCCAATAGATGGGATATTCCCTGACGACTTTGTTCCAAATTTGGTGTGAATCTACTCTTTAAATATCAAACATTTGTTCCAAATATTAAACATTTGTACCAAATATTAAACATTTGTACCAAATATTAAACATTTGTACCAAACGTTAAATATTTATACCAAAAGTTAAATATTTGTACCAAATGTTAAATATTTATACCAAATGTTAAATATTTGTACCAAAAGTTAAATATTTGTAGCAAATGTTAAATATTTGTAGCATATGTCAAATATTTGTACCAAATGTTATCTATTTAGTTCTATTCTTTTTGTAGTTATTGTGTTATATTCAGGTAGCCGGACTGACAGACTGCCCCTGAATGGATTTCTCCTAAAATTTGCTAAAAATCTACAAACTTGGAGTAGAGATCATATATCATATTTCATCCGTCTATATGAAAGCGTTTTTCTATTATTGCGTTTAAAAACAGACAGAAAAACAAATATATAGACATTATTTCAAAAATATGTTTTTCGAATCCAGGAAGTAAAGAGTGCAGATTTATTGAAATCTCGAGTTCTCCCTTTTTTGACGATTTCAATTTTTCTTTCCATTTACTTCGAACAAAAAAAAATTAGAAAGTGGAATAAATAAATTCATTTAACCAGAATGCATTGTAAGAAATCAATTAGTAAGAAATTATTTAAAAAAAAAACCAGAAATTATATTAGCTTACAACTCTTACAAGATTTTTAATTCTTGTAAAAACTTTTGAATGCCTGAATTTACCAACTGAGCTTACGTATGTTTGTGAAAAGAAAAGAAATAACTTTTCTAATATCATATTGGAATAGTTTTGATACTTATTCTAGTTATTTGTTTGAAATTGTATTACTTTATATATTCAGGAAATGCAACATCACTTTAGAAATGTATATAATAATAATATTAGTGAATAATAAATGTGTGCGATTCAGACTGTTACTATCAAAGAATGATAAAAAATGAATTTATTAAACTAAAAAATAAATTTATGTAACTATAAGTTGCAAATGTTTTATCAAATTAGAAAGGATCGAACTATAAAGAAATGATCTAACTCTTTATTTAAACTATAGACATATAGCTTTATATTTAGATATATATTGCAAATATATCAAGTTTATTACTTTAAAATAACTCTCATTAATCTCAAAATATGATGCTTTTCCGAAAACATGGGGAACATAAGTTACTAGAGATAGTATTTGTTGTTCAGGTTCCATTGACCCGAACGTTACATTTGCATAGTAAATGCGAACAGAATAACAAGATTAAATGAAATTTCTCAGGAAGAATGTAATCTATTCCTTTTCTTCCTTCAGTTTCCTCGGAATTATTTAGCTGATATTCGATTCTGCTAGATGATGAAGAGGATAGAATCCTTCTTCTGGTAAACAAATATAAAAGTCTCCCTTTCATTTCTAACTAACAGAAAAATCTACAGCGGAAAACAATACCTCCACTGTACGGTACAAAAATTTCATTAGTCAAGACATACAAGAAAGGAAAAGGCAATATAATATGAAGATGTTTATACAAGAAGATTGACTTTCCTTTTCCATAACACGCAAATAATATTACGCTTGTTGGAAGAAAGATTAATCGATTACTCATTTTTTTCTCAAAGAAAGCGGCGGGAAACTTATTTTGCGAACTTCTTTACTGCAGAAGAATTAGTATCACTTTTACAAAACATTTTTTGAATGCTATTGTCCATAGATGCTACTCTTTACTTATGATATAAGAGAAACCTCCCAAATTTAAAGGAAGGGAAATTAAATTTAATAAAGAAAAATTCATTGAATATTCATATTCTTTATTTTTTCATGAAGAAAGCGGTGTGAAACTTATTTTTTGAACTTCTTTACTGCAGAAAAATTAGTATCACTTGTACAAAAGATTTTTTTTGAATGCTATTGTCAGTAGACGCTACTCTTTACTTATGATATAAGAAAAACCTCCCAAATTTAAAGAAAGGGAGATTAAATTTAATAAAGAAAAAAATCATTGATTTTGAGTCATTTTTGAGTCATTTGAGTCATTTGAGTGTTTTTTGATGAAGAAAATGGAGAGAATTTTTATTTTGAGAAATGTTTTTTCGCAAAAAAGTCAGTATAGCTTTTGAGAAACAGTTTTTCATTATTATTAGGAATAGACACTAAACACTTCCTTTGATACAGAAATTTAATAGATGAGAAATTAAACTGAGTATAAAAAAGTTTTCAAGGACTCCAGGTGGAGAGACTGAATCCAACAGTTGTTAGACACTTTCTCTGTTGTATTTTACACCTTTTGAAATCAAAACCGGACGAAATTGGTTCAGGGCAGTACTTTTCAAATTTACACACAAATAGTTTCCTTGGTTATTGACTTTTGAGCTTTCATGTTTTGAATCAGATCTTATGAACTAAATTAATTTTGATTATATATGTATTAGTAAGAGGAAAGTTTCTGATGAGTTAATAAACAGAATATTCAGTTAAGGGTCATCGTAATTAGACAAAGAGATCATCAAGCCAACATCCTTCATATAAAATGTTTTTCTATTAGTATTATCAGTCGTTAGAAATTAATAATACAAAGCTAATTTTCAATTCCTAACTTTGATTACTATTTAAACAGTGATACAATTGGAAGACGCATCTCAAATATGCTAAAGATACGTATCATATATGGTGGTTGATTCTCGCTATCTTGGTCAGTGTGTAAGGATATGGAGTACTATCCTTAGTCGATTGATAGTCGTATGTTTGGGGCCATGCCGTCATGAAGGTTATAAGGAGTTCACTGTAGTGCCTATTATATTTTTCATGGTACCTATGTTATTTATATTACTCCGAAATCCACAGCAGAGCGGGAGTAGTCTTTTGGTAGTTAACTTAAGGCTGGGAAATCTTATTAGAAGATTCTAACAATTTGCATCTATATGTTTACTAACGTTAGAAAACTAGAATTAGAAATAGCAGAGAAACAGCTCATTGTCTTTCATTATACCCCAGGACAAAAAGAAAGAAATATCCTTCATCTCCTGGATTACTGATATGATTTATTTGGTAGATAATACTGAAAATGCTTTCACTGACGATCAAGAAGGCTACGTTGAAAATCTTTTATAAAATGAGGAAATTTCCGATAAGTATACAAAATATTTTGCTGAAAGAAATTTAAAATTTTTTACATTACGAAAATGAAAGCCGATAGGAGTATGGTTCCATATATATAATAAGGAATTCTTTAGGCCTAAGGTCAGCTACATATTTTTAAATTCAGAATTTGCTGCTTGTTGAGAATAATTTATGGAATACCTGTAAGTAATAATTTATGAAATATATGTGAGGAGAGTTTTTATGCTTAACTTTTTTTTGAGTATTTTGTTCATTATTCATGAAACATCTGAGAAAAAGCGTTTTCTTCACATATCGATTTTTGAGTTTGCATTATAGAAAAAAATCTTGGAGTCTTGCTCCCATTTAAGAGCAGCAATATTTCAATTTTTTCCCTATTAAATAAGGACATGGTACAAAGTTGATATGATTTCTTAATTTTTGATTTATTAGTCTGTTAGTCCTTCCTTCTGTTTACTCATAAAGTCTCCAGTTAGTAGTTAATAGAAAAACCTGAATTTCTTCTGTTTTTTTAATAAATTATTTGATTTTTCATGATATTTCTTTATAATATTTATTAAGGTGGAACCTATATCTATCTACAAAGATTAAATAATTAGTATTTATTAGTGATATTTCACATATATCTATTTGTGTATATAGAAATAATATCTTAATTTGGAAATAATATAAATAAAAAAGCTTTTAAATATACACTTTTATTAGCATATTAAAAGGTAGAAAATAATTTTCTAAAGTGAAATTTTATGTCAAACGAAAATTGTAAAATTCTATCAGAGTGCGGGAATTAAATTGTAAAAATTTACTGGTTGGATTGAATTAAATTAGCTATCTTATCACTCTAAATATTAGAAATTATTAATGAAATTAGAAACTGTTTCTGAAACTGATTAATTTATCCTTATGATAAAAGAATAATTCCCTCATGATGCTGACTTTAACAATGAAGAATTCTATGACTCAACTCTGCAACTATGAGAAAAAAAAGGCTCCAATTTTTATAAAACTAAAAAGAGTGTTAAAAATTTATTTTCGTTATTTTATATTATTTATATTTATTTTATTTAATTATTACAGAAATAATAAATCTTAATATTATGTTTTTTATTAATTAGTTACTAGATGGCTTAAAAATTGAGATACCCTACTCGCTTCTCATGAGAAATTCTATTTTAGAAAAAAATCAGTATTTTTGACAGCAATTAACAATATTATATTGTCATATGGAGAACATATATCTATAGAAAGTTTCAGAATTGTAATGCATTTAGAAGTGATTAAAAAAATCAAGACACAAATTTCCCTTTGATATACTTCACTTTTACGAACATAATAGAATTTAATGATATGCGTGTAAATAGAAAGATTTATTTTTCTTGACAAGAACATTGAGCATTTCTGTCAAACTCAATAACCTATTAATGAATTAAGTACTTATTCGAAGTTATAATTGTTTATACAACAAAGGTTTGAATTTAAGCCACTCGCATATAAATTGGCTAGAAGCAGATAAATCGGTAGTTTCATTAATTGAATGGCTTTTAATTTAAACATGCCCATTGAAAGCTCAATATTTCTCCTCAAATGCATTTCTATTTGTATTGTTATTAGTAAAAATTTGTTATTCTTTTCTTGTGTTCTTATAATTAAATTATTTACACGCTTGATTACCGTTTATGCTACAATAGTTAAACATTATTCATTGACGGAATTTCCAGTTATCAATTGGAATAGTAAAATCAAACAATCACTACACTATTGTGTAGTAAAAAATGTTAGGATCTTTTGGAAAGAGTGAGTTTTTTCACCACTTTTTTTATAGCATGCAATAAGCGGGGTTATTTATTTATTTGGTAAAGAATCACTGGAGTGTCTAAATTAATATAATCTATTTTGATATATGGACAATTATTTTAGGCTGATATTTAATGTCTCCTTTTCCCATCTATTAAGCATATTCCTCTATAAAATTTGAAATTATTGATTTTAGTCCTCATTCCCTCCGTAATGTTGTTAAAAAATAATAATAAGTTTATTTTCCTTTAGAAATCCTTTTTAATCTTTTGTTTGAGTGAGACTTCTTCTTGCTAATAGTAAAAAAATGCAACTATATTGATCAACTATGTCATAATACAAAAAAAAGAAAGTTTTCTGAGTAAATGCACATAAAAATTATATGAGATAAGTTTTATACATGTTATAGGAAGAAAATACCCATGTAGAACAATTATTGAAGGAAATCAGACTATACAAAGGATGTGAGAATATAATTCTTTTGTTTTCGGAGAAGGGAAATTTTTCAGAAAAATCTTGCTTTCCTACCTCACTTAACATCTATTGATGTATATTTATTATCTACTACACTACACTTATTATTATTTATTATCTACGACTTTATTATTATTTATTAGTACGACTTTGTTACACGCTCACCACAGTCTCTTGCACTTCCCCTTCTTACAGGGAAGCACATTCACACAACTTATAGACAGAACAAAGAACAAACAACCATGCCCGAACCAGGACTGAAAGCCGGAACGCCCAGCTCTCGGGAAAGACGCATTACTCCTATGCCAGGACGCCGTCATTGTTTATTATCTACTACATTATATTTATTATTATTATTTATTATATACTACATTATACTTATTATTATTTATTATCTACTGCATTATACTTATTATTATTTATTATCTACTACATTATACTTATTATTATTTTTATATATTATCTACAACATTATACTTATTATTATTTACTATCAAGAATATTTCTCATTACTACTCTGTAAACTTATTTATATGTAGTGTGTGATTAAATTCTTAAAAAAAAGATAAGTGGGTATCACAGTTAATTCTAGTTTCGGGCCTTGTACTGAAAAAAATCCTAGCTATTACCCATTTAAAATTAACTTCGGACCCTAAAGTTGAAATGTGGAATAAACTAAGACTTTTGCACTTTTATTTATTCTATGTTTAAAAGGACTTAATTTCGTATTTGAAAATTTTCTTCTTGATGTACCAGAATTTTGAAAGAATAAACACTTGTGTGTTTTTGATGATAAGTTATTTTAATATTTTTAGAGTTTTATTATCTGAAAAAATAATAAAATTGAAATTCAGTTCAATTTAATTGACGCTATCTAGTAGCGAATTGGTGGACATTATTGTATCCAGATTCCATTAAAACAATGATCAATCATTATAATAAATAATGAAATAAAAATATATTAATAAAACTGTACTAAAAGTAAATTCAACTAAATTATGATTTCTTTCCAGTGGCGCTACCTCAGTGTGAATCTGTGTGAAAAATGATTTTCCAGGACTTCATATAACAATGTCTTTGAATTAGAGTTGAAAAAAGAAAATCAAAAGTTCTATTTTTAATACGCTATTTAAAGCGCCCTTTTAAAGACATTTGTATTTATTTTATTCAATTTTAATTTGTAATTATAAACAGAAATTCGCTAAAATAAAGGCAAGTGACAAATTAGGTTGAGCTCATTTTAAATGAACCGGGCAGAGTTAGAATTAGCCATAAATAATTAGGTTGCCATCACACTACCTCCTCCGATTATTATCCGTTGTTTTATCTAGTATAGTGATGTAGGGAAAAAAACGAAGAAGAAAAAGAGAAATGAGCATCTGCCTAGTTAAATCCTGAAAAAAAGCAAAAAACATACTGGATCATTAGGTAAACTTACATTAAATGTTCAAACAGAAGAAAGCGCCATTTGCTTCAATTTGTTTTCTTTGATGTTGTTTAAGATAATCCTACTTGTAAGCAAATGCGTTAGTTCCAGTCCGATATGAAAATAATTTCCTCGTTGGAGTATTAATCCAGTACATATAATTAGAATTATCATCCAAATTAATTAATCTGTCATTAGAAAGTTTGAAAAAATTTGAAGAATTGTTTAACTAAGAAAACTGAAAATCTCTTAAAACGAAGACAGTTAATTTTCGTTAATTAACAACAAAGAAATGATTTTGAAACATATTTTTAGAAGATAAAATTAACTTAATTACACATTTTGTTATGATAAAGCTTGTTGAATTTTAAATTTTATATTTGTATGTGACTTGAACTTTAACGATCTTATTATATTACAACATGCCCCTTCTTTTTATTTTCAGATGGAACTTAGAAAATGAGACAGACGATAAAAGATAAATATATATTTTTATTCTCTGACGGGATACTTTAATTAATTAAATGTGTATAACATTTATTTTATCTTTTTATTTAGCATTACAAACGGTGTATAAAATGACTACCTGTCAATAATGTTTTTTTTAAAAAATTAGCTTGAGACTTTGGTTTTTTTTTGTCTCAAATTGGTCTCAAAACACTGAAATTTCTGAATATATTAAGAAGAAAATTTATTTTATTAATTTAATTTTTCTGATATGCTTCTATTGATTCCTTTTTTTTGAATTTCATGCCGCTTGAATCATCCTACAATGAAGAAACAATACGACACACAAAAACTGATAGCACAGCCTGTTGCACCATATTATTGAATATTCAGACAATAATATATAATATTATATTGTTTAAGACCATATAATTTTGTACAATATGCACTGAAATGCCAAAAAGTGTACACTAATCTAATATCGTGTACATCCCTCACGAGCACGCAGAAGGGCAGCAGTAAGAAGTGGCATGGATTCAACTAACTTGTGAAGATATTCTGTAGACAGTTCACACTATGATTCTTGCAGGACAATCTAAAAAGTCATGGAATTGAAAGGTGATGGAGATCTCCTAAGGGCAGTACATTGCAAAACATCCCAGATATGGTGATAATGTTCATGTCAGGAGAATTTGGTGGCCAAAAGAGGGAAAGAAATTCAGAAGAATAATCTTCAAACCACTTTGTAGCTACTGTAGACCTGTGGGGTAGCGCCTTATCCTGTTGGAATCATCTACGTCCAATGGAATACACACAGAACATGCATGTATGCAGAGGATTATAAAGGATATTTAAGTACCCTTGACCTATCATGGTCGAGCACATCAACGGTCCCATTTCAGGCCAAATGCAGCGACACCATCACTGAGCCTCCACCAGCTTGAACAGTTCCTTGTAGGCATGAGGGATCCATGGTTTCATTGGCTTTTCTCCACACTCGTGCACAGCCTTTTACCAGATGCACTTGGAAACGTGACTCCTCAGAACAATGAACGTTTGTCCAATCATTAAGAGCCCATTGACAGCGTTGGTGAATCGAAATAAGGGGCACAGCTTTGTGTCACTGAGTCACTAATAGTACACGAGATAATTTGCGGCTGCGAAAGACCATATCAATTAGGTTATGTTGCATAGTGCGTACACTGACACTTGTTGATGGGCCTGCATTCAAACCGCAGCAGTTTAAGGAAATGTTAAACGTCTCTCTCGTGTATAGATTCTTTTCAGGCGTCGATGATCCTGTTCTATCAAGGCCTTTCCCAAACCACATCGCTGTCGGAGATTTGAAGTTTTAAAGGAAACCTGGTATTCACGGTACACCCTAGAAATGGCAGTGCACGAAAATCCAAATTTCATTTCTACTTCGGAAATGCTGTGCTTCTTCTCTCGTGGGCCGTCGGTTTGTCACCGTTAAAAATTGCTTAAATCTTGATGATCTGTCATTATAACAGCAAGAATCGATAAAATAGTCTCTTCAGACACCTGTTGTCTTATATACACAATGCCAACTGCATCGCAATTTGCTGATTGTTTGAACATCTCAATTATTTGCATTTTACCTTTTACACGAGTTTTTCTGGCTCTTCAGTGTATTTGTGTCATTAGAGGAAAGAAGATTACAGAAGTTTTAGAGCTTATAAAAATGATAATTGCTGTTTAAAAACCTTTGAATGGTCTATGATTCATATACGAACTGTGGTGTTGTGATTGATGAACAAGAAAGCCTACAGTATTTGTTATATCAAATTGAAGTACGTTAAAATTTACTCACAATAAAATATGCAGAATTTTGATGCAATAACTGGGACAACTAAAGGCATATGACATTTTATCCCAGGGTGCAAATATCATCTACAGCATACAACAATTTCAAAGCTGATGCTGTAAAACTATACAAGTGTTTTGCCTCAATAAAATTTTTAAGGAAATTTTACATAGGGCATTTTGATATAACAGTGACTATATATGTCTCAACAATTAATTCTAAGACCAAAAAATTCCACTTTTATTTCCCTTTATAAAGTTAATTTTGAAAGGCAGATGTAGAAACTCTATGGCCGGAGTGCAACTAAATCTACCCGTGCTTCTCTAAATCTATACCTGGTGCTCTTTTGAGCTATAATATTCCAATAGCCGGCGCTCTGGCATAGGGGTAACGTGTTTAGGGGTGATCTGAATGTCCCGAGTTCGAGTCCCAGTTCGGCCATGGTTGTTCTTCTATGTTCTATCTGTAAGGTCAGTTAATGTGCTTTCCCTCCTGTAAAAAGGGGCTGAGCAAGCGAATGTGATAAGTGAGTGGCAAAGTCGTATTCCTGGCCCTAGTTGGCACTACTTCAAAGCAAGAGACACTCATTTTGGCTTAAAAGCGTTGATGCATCAGCAAGCTTGACCCTGACAAGTGCTATTATAAACAACAACATATTCAAATAGGTAACATTGTGAGGCCTCGGATGGTATTTAAAAAAATCAATTCTTTCAATTTTTTTATATTTTTTATGAAGGATTTAAAAATTTTGCGTCATCTGCCATGATTCAGTGTCTTATTGGTAGATTCAAATTTTTCGTTGATAACCAGCAATAAAACTTTTAGCAGATTTCATAGATAACCATAAGAAGATCAGCTTGGTAAAAATCGAATTTCAGTGTTTTTGATATTTGTTATTTATTGAGTTCTTTAATCATGGCCAAAAATATACTTCAGGTTTCTTTCGTTATTGAGGAGTCAGTTTTCTTGCAGTTCAGAAAAGTTTCAAACGATATTTTTTATAACGAAAAATTTAGTTTTTTACATATTCTATACAAATAAAATTTATAATTATATTTTTTAAGAAATAAAATTATATGTAGTTAAATAATTCACAAAATTACAAACGTTTGCACATATGAAATTTAGTAAAATAACGCGGCATACAGGAGCTATTTTGTATATTTATACAAAAAAGATATTGATGTATTACTTGATATTTTTGAAAAAAAAAAATCTTTGTTTTGATCTTCAGTAAGTGCAATTCGTTGAGACTGAATCATTTTTCTTGGAAAATACTGTCTCGAAATTGAAAAATTCTTATACCCTCTTATTAGTGGGATATATAGAAAGTAGACACAAAACTTTGGTGATCTGTTTTGTATCTAAAATGAATTTAGTGTCAAGAAAATTTAAAACCATTTTTGAAAATTTTAAACCACCGTTATGTTCTGCATCTAACAGATAATAGTCTAAATTTATTTTTGAAACATTTATTGATAGTTTTCCTGGAAATTAAGATAAACAAACTTTTTTATCCTTACTCAAAATTTCTAAGGGTGTCATAAGGAGAGAAAATTTTTACCCTAATTTTCCTATAGAGGTACGAGAGATTGCAACTGATTAGAGTGATTGATTAGACTTACCGATTGCCACTCTTTCCAACATGGTATCATATATGTAGATTAAAAAGCAATCGAAATTGAGAGATTAAACTCGATTGTCTGCTCCTAATTTCGAAGGGAGTAAAAATATCGGAAAATTTACACCTCAGAAGTTCTTCGTAGTGATGAGGATGTATTTCTACTAGATTTCGATAACTTTCTATATTCTTTCGGTGAGAGTTATGGAAAAATAAATATTAAACTCTATTAACATCTTTACAATATCTGCACCACTTAAGGATGGGTCAAGATTTTAAATTAACATAATAATGCATATTTCGCTAGTAGAAATTCAATAAAAATGGTCCAGTTATCGTGATTACAAGATAACATGTACCAAGTGTTATGTTGTTACTAATGACACTTGCAATGGATAAGCCCTCCCGCTGATACAGCATCAGATTTAAGCCGAAAGAAGCATCTGTTGTTTTTGAAGCAGCGCTTTTTAGGGCCAAGAGTACGACTTACCTACACACTTACCACTTTTGTTTGCACAACCCCTTTTTACAGGGAGCACAGTCACACATTGCACAGAAGAACAACCATGACCAAACCAGGATTCGAACCCGGGACTCCCAAAACACGAGGAAGACGTGCTACCTCTGTACCAGAAAGCCGGTCCATGTGTTATGCATACATATATGAGAACCTTTCCAAAGAAGTATATTTAAAAGAAGTCTGTCATAAATACATTTTAATACTAGATAAGATTTGTTTAGATAATTTTTTGATTATGCTTAGATTTTATCGTGATTTTGTGGAGATAATTTTTTATCTAAACCAAAATATGAGCATTTCATTTGAAATATCCTTCATGATTTCTGTTTTTCAATTGAAAACTGAAATTATTACTTTAAAGTCAAACAGTGAATAATGAAATGAATTTAGTATTTTAGAAAAGTTCTATATTTGTTCTTTGTAACAATTTAGAATCTGATTGATGAAAGAAACGTGATTCGAAAATGCGTATTGTTATTGGTGGTAGTAGCTCACCACGCAACCCGAAGAATGAATGGTATGCAAATTTGATTCATCAATAACTCAAAAAGGGGTTTCCGGAAATGCTGATAAATTCATTCTTTTAAAATATATTATGCAGGAATAAGGAAAATGAGGGATTCAAGATTTCAGAGGAATTGCCCGGGTTGAAATTTTCAAAGACTGCGTAGATAAATAAAATATTTGCATACGATAAGAATTTCTTTCATAGACAAGAAAATATTTTTTCTTTGCTTGGATTTTGAAATGAAGATGAAATGAATTTGATATTTGAAATTAAAGAACTCAAAGTACTTTTTTTTAAAGTTGGAGATCAAATATGCTTATTTACCATATCTGAAAAAAAAAGGAAAATGAATACAATGCGCTATGAAATAAAGTAGTTCTATAATCTAAAACCAAACTATAATATTTTATGGTTTAATAAAAATTTTCAGCCTGCAAGAAGCAATCACATTTGCAAGCTCTTAGAAATCAAGCTTGCAAAAGCTTGATTTCTAAGAGCTTGCCAATGTGAGGAAACAGATATTTCAAATATTTAACATTTATGTCTCCAGTAAGTTTTAAAACTATTTCATAAGAACGTAATAATGTTTTTTTTGCAATCCAAAAGTTGTTAGTATTTCCTAATAACTTTTACTTCCATACTATTATAACCTTTTACCTTTATGTCCCTCTCACATTATGCACATGTGAGATAAAGAGAAAGAGGCTAAGTATGTAAAAATTTAATGGTCAGTTTGAAGACTTTTCCGCACAAGTGTGGTAGCTAAAAAATTGCTTATGAGTATCAGTTTTGTAATTTGTGCACATTATAATGAATCATACTACTCATTTCCTAGGAGATACGTGGTATGGAAAGGAATCGGATAATAGACTACCTTACGAGTGTCAGGTATACAGAATCATTCCAAGGAAAAATGTCTCATCAACAGCAATGGTACGTAAGACAGCAAAGAAATACTACAACCGGAAGAACGCTAAAATACATATTATACTGAAAATAATACCATCCTTCTCATCCTCTATCCTGAAAGAGCTATTCCATACCCGGTTAATTAAGGAAACGGTGGATTTTAAAATAAACAAAAAAGGCAAAAATTTGTCATTTTCTCTTAATTGTTTCTTGTTGAAATGCACTCTTATACTCAACAGAAATATCATTATAAATATACTCTATAACAAAAAAAAATCGACGCACTAAGAAGTTGTCCAATTAAGAAGAAAGTTGGTGGTTAGGAAGACAATGTACATCTGCCATAGTAAATAATTGAAATCTCAGAACAATCGAATAATTTATTTCAGAGTTACATTAAGAAGTTCAACAAAGTGTTGCCTGCTTCAAGCCTGGATACAAGCTGCCACACGGCGTTGCATTGACCGATAAAGGTTTCCAGATGGTATTCTGCGATGTTTCTTGCCAAATTCACCCCAATTGTAGAAAGAGGTAATCAGCATTCCATGGCAGATACAATCGCCTTCCCATCATATCCCAGACATGTTCGACGGGAGAGTGATCTGACGATCTGGTAGGCCAAGGAAGTGTTTGAAAGGTATATATACAGCACCTATACCAGATTTCATTTTTTCAAAGAGTATAATGGTGGTACTTATAGAAGTGTGATTTGTAACTTTGTCTAGAAGAAGTTTCATTCCTTTAATGTCCATGTAGGCCAAGGAAGTGTTTGAAAAGCTTTCAGACAGTTCATAACAGCATGTGCCGTATGTGGTGTGGAATTGTCCTGCTGAAATACCAGCCGAGGGTACTGCATACGAAATTTCAAATCAGGTGTTCCAGGTATCTTAAATTTTGAGTAAATAACATAAAATCGATAATGAGGATTTTAGTTAAATATTAGAAAGAAGCTGGGTATGTATCTTTTATTTGGAGCTCTTTTAGATAGTTAAAAGTCGCTTTTAGTTCCAAAAAACACAAAACTTTAATAAAAATGAGCGTGCTGCATAAAGTATTTCAGTTAGAATTACAATACCATGCTCAATTTTATTCGAAATAAATTTATGTAGAGTAATAAGGAAAAAATAATAAAAAACTTATTAAGTTTTAAGGATTTTTTATCATACCACATGGAATATTTTAAAAATTAAAAAATTATATAATTTTAATTTTTTAAAGAAAATGACGTATTTTGTTTTCAAGAATGTTTCAAAAGGTATTTGCCATACTTACATTTTAAAACATATGCATAAAAAATTCATTGCTCTAAGGAGAAAATTCGCAATAATGTCTATCAATGTCCAAAGTCCCCTTAATAAAGAAGTTGCCTCGAATAGTAACAAAGGTACTATGGGCAATTGCTAGAAAACCACCACCGGCCATTAACCTCTCCCGAAGATGACATGCCTCATTATCTGTAATTTTATTTACACAATTGTTGTACTACCCCAAGGGAAACGAGAACCTTCTTAATTCTTCGCCAACTTCTCTACCACGTGCTCGTAGTGCAACCCTAAAGAAGATAGAACAGTTATTTCCTTTTGTATTAAGCATTATAATAGATCATGTATCTATGTAAGCTTTCTAATACGATAAAAAATATATGTTAACATAACGGACATTGTCACAAGTATACAGAGTAATTGTTATACAGAGAAAGTTGCTTATGTTTAGAACTATTTAAGGGTTGTTAAATTAATGTTTAAATTTTAAAGATATAGTTTTAAATGTTCAATATTATATAAATTTCTCCAGACTGTAAATCTACATCATGCAGAAAAGTGAAAAGCACAATGGTAATTGGTAAACATCAAGGGACTTTACAGAAATGTGTTGGAAAGGTATATATACAGCACCTATACCAGATTTCATTTTTTCAAAGAGTATAATGGTGGTACTTATAGAAGTGTGATTTGTAACTTTGTCTAGAAGAAGTTTTATTCCTTTAATGTCCATGAAATAAATATATGGAAAATTTTTCTGCAAGTATAGGATGCAAAAATTTCTCTTAAGAGAATAGTGAATTGATTTTAACATTTTCCCTGCACTTATTTTTAATTTCCCATTGTAAGAGGACACTTAGAAAATCATAAAACTCTTATTGAAGCTTTCTTTGCATTGGTGGAATCATGCTTGCACAAATTTTCTCTGTTTTCGACAGTAAATGAACCTTTTTTTTGTTACAGTAATTCAATCCATACTTCATGAAGGATCAAAATGAATTTCCATCATCTTCGGTGAAGTAGGTTTCATACGGGGTTGTACAAATTATTCTACGGTAAGCTATATCCTTTTGGGGGAAAAAACTAATGAACATTATTTTTTTTTGCTTTTTTAAGTTTGTTTATTATTTTACTTTTTGTTGTTACAGATGTATTTAAAGACTTTGCAATTGATTTTTTTCGTCGATGGATTTCCTCTAGTTTCAGTAATTTCCCTTAAGAAATATTTGAAATATTATATTGATTTTTCGGATATTATTTTGGAGCCTTCTTTCCATGTAGAATTAATGATTGGCAATTTTTCTTTTTCGAATGAATAAAGTTGATTATTTTACACTTAGAAATTTTAATTCCACATTTCACAAGGTTTTTGGAGTATGGAATAAGAATATATCTCCTCGGAAATAGCAAAATCTTGGCCTAGAGGACAGTCCATAAGTAACCGTTTCAAATCTGCAGGACTCCCTGAGATCATTTTCTTGGATATAGACTTAAAAGACGGCAATTCAAAGCTGCATCATCTCGCCTATAATAAAATATCTAGGTAGTAGCGAATTTTCTCATACATATTTTCCCATTTTGAGAAGAATTTCAATTTTAAATTTTTTTAAGCAAATGAATCAAGGTGACATTTTGAGAGAAGAATAAATTCAAAAGTAGCAAATGACATTTTTCCATTTCAAATATGAAACTATATCCAGAAAATTTTATTCCAAACAGCTGCTTTTAATTTTTTTTATCGAAATTCTTCTCAAAATGGGTAAATATGCATGAGAAAATTCGCTACTACGTAGATTTTTTATTATGGGCAGTCTAATGCAGCTTTGAGTTGTTGTAGTTTTAGTCTATATCCAAGAATATGATCTCAAGGAGTCCTGCAGATTTGAAACGGTTACTGATCGACTGTCTTCTAGAAACCAGATTTTTTAGTTCTCCATTCTTTGTCTTATTCTTGAAAATCTGAATATGCAAATATTTATTTAATAAAAGTAACTACATGTTTATGTACGCTTTTGTTATCAGCTGCATGAATTTTTCATGGTCTTTTTAGTGGAATTAAATTGTTGTATAATAACTTGAACTGGAATAAAATGGCTAAGTAATTTTTGGAGATGTATAAAATTGCTATGTAATTTTTTGGGATAGAATACAATTGTTGAGTAAATTTCTGGGATGGAACAAAATTGTTGCATAATTTTTCGGCGTGGAATAATATTGTTGACTTACTATTAAGGATATACTTGCTTTATTTCAAAACCCAATCTTTATTTTTTTTTTAATGAATCCCCTCGTATTATCATCACGAATGGAAAAAATTATACGTTGAAAAAGATTTGTATGAAAAGAAAAAAATGTAGATATTTGTAAATCAACTATTCTAACTGATACAATATCCTCAAAAAGAAGAAAGAAGTTAAAGATATTAAAAATTAGAAGTGTTTCTGTTTACAGCTGTCTGTCATTCTGATAATCCTGAGAGCTAAGTGAAACGACAATTTTTAAAATCTATTGATTTGAGATAGAAAAATTAAACATATGAAATACATTGTTTGTAACTGTGACTAAAAAAATAGCAATTACCAACAAGTAAGTCAGGAACTTTATTAGCAGTATGAATGAAACTACACGATAATTATTTCTGGAATTATTCAGTTTGATTACAGTGAGCTCATTATATGTTTAATTTTCCAAAATGTTTACAGCATATTATTTTGCTTTTAAAATTGAGAAAAAAGACTTAACAAATCATTCAGAAAAAAAAAATAATGAAACTAAAGTTATTGCATTAAATTAAGAATAACATATTTTTTGAGATGCAAACTCCTTTCTAACCCCTTTACCCTTTTAGTGTAAAACTCATACATCTATGTAATTAATCGCATTTTTAATTTTTTTATTATACTCCAATTAAAAGACAACACTATGCCTATAAAAGCTGCCATAAACACCTCAAGAAATTGTATTTTACAGTGCACGAATTATAAGGTTTTGAGGGCAGATCTGTGAGATACCACCGCTGAATTCTAAAAATAACTATAACGATTTCAAGTGCCTGGCATTAAGCCAACAAATTATCTTAAAACAAGTTTATCATTACACCACAGCTTTCTTCCATGTATGCTTACATATGTTCAATACTGTTGATTCTGACACAATTAGAAAGGCATATGTATGATGCTACATCAGTTCAGAATTATCTTAAAGAATTTGTGATCCTCATAAAATCGAAACTCTCTTTATTGTAAACGATAAAATTAATGTTTGATATTAGTAAAAGATAAAATTTATGTTTGAAGAAGTTACGCGATTCGTCATTTCATGACCGATGACGACGTAACACACATATTACGGATGTGAAGTAAAAGAATCGAATTCAAGATAGCTTCGGCAATGCACCCACTCATTTTACTTCCTGGTATAGCTAGGATGAACAACGATGTGTTCAAAAAACTCGTCTTTTGAAAATTTCCACCCGTCTGTCTGTCTATGTTTTGAGTTTTCTTAGTCTATGATTAAGATAACTCAAAAATACAAATGGAGATATCTATACAAGTATATATTCTATGAGATAATCATAGATTCGGGCCACCGGTTTTACATGTATAGTAAAGGCATGTGATAAAGTTTGAGTCAAATCGATCAAGAAGTTGATCGTTTATCGGTCTGCACTTTCAAAAACATGTAAATGTGATAATTAAAAGATGCAACAATATAAATATATCAAATTTGTGTGGAATTTTATGTCAAATCTTTGCTCATTGAAATTTTTGTTCCAATCAGTTTAGAAAAATTTAACTAAAGCACATATTTTTTAGTATATAAACTCTGTGCCAAAAAAGTTCGTTAAAATGCCAAAAATGTGGATTAATTGCCAAAAAATTTCGCCAAGGATGACAAACCCAAATAATATTTCGTAATTATTGTGCATCAATGGCATGCAAGGCGTTTTCTAGTACGATAAGTTTATAAGAATATGCGAGAAAGTTTTGGGGACCACTCCCACTCATTATACTCTGGAAAATAACCTCTACTAGTTACAGTACTTAGCTTCCGAAAACCTTGGGAAAGGCTAAAAGTTCGCGCTTACTCAGAAATCAATGTAAAAGTACTTGTAGCTTGAAACTGAAGTACACCAAAAGAATTAATCCTAAGAATCGGAGAAATTTAATTTATTACAAATATATATTTAATTAGGAAAATGCGACAAAAGATATAAAAAACTCTTTTTATGTTATTTTAGTCAATAAGGGAATTGCTGAAAATATTAAGATGCCCTGTATTCATACAGTGGTCCCGGTCCAATTATTAATACTTAACAAAATGAACAAATGAAACAAAAATTATTACACATCTGTGATTATTATGAACGTCATCATTTAAGCCAATTAAGCTGTAACATTAATTGGTTTACGTCTTTCTCAAGGTGATCTATGAATTCGTGAATTAAATGTATTACGGCTAGAGAGGTGCAGAAGTTTGAAAGGGAAGTCTAACTAAAGTTCGTCTTCAAGATCTGATCGCTGTTCAACGTTATTCCCATTTTCAAGCAATTCTCATATTACTTCAAATAATAATTAAGTAAACAAATTATTAATGCTAAATCAAGCCAAATTATATATTTAATATATGCAAACATTCAGAGCATATGAATAAAATATACATAATTATTGTATTGGAAAAGTGACAAATTAAATTATCTAAACGCATAATTCACATAATTACGGAAGACGAAAAGATTGTTGCACTTGTTTGAGTACCTAAAGAGATGAATTTAGAGTAAAGAAAGCCGAACAAAATCAATAAAAAAGCGAAGTATTTTCAACAAATAAGTAAAAAGAGTATTGATAATGGCGAAACGATTGGTAAATTTATTTCAAAGATTTTAAATTTTAAATATATTTAATTTGATATTGTTGAACTTCTAGAAAACAAACTGGGAAATATTTTTAACCAGAAAATAAAACTAATTTTAAATGAACAAATAATAATTTTACCACTTTTGTTATTTTTTTCACGAAAGCTTTTGAAACATTCCAGTAATTAAATATACGCAGAATGTTCTCAACTTGTTTTCAGTTAGTTTAGAAAACTGCTTTTAATATTAAAAAAAGGCATTTAAAGAGAAAACAAATTTCGCAACGACTAAATGTGTTTTTCACTCCATTTACGAAGTTGTAAATGCACATCGAAACAAATCCCTTTTAATTTAAGATATTAGTTTTCAGATATGATTACACAAAAATTGATGAAGCAGAAAATTCCATTTCTGGAAAACAAATGAAAACCATTCGCAGAAATCTGTAAATGAAAAATATTTTATCTGATTTTACGAGAAATTTATGTTAAATTCATTTCCTTTTCCCTCCATTAATTCTGTTTCTTTTCATTCACCTTACTTATAATGACCTCTGCAATCCCAGCTCTGAGTAAATCGATACAAATTATATTATTTCTAAGTTTTCTTTTGTATTTTATAACTTTCATTTTAACGGGTTTCGGAATAATGAAGCGATATAAATATGGATATATTTCCTTTTTGAATCGATGATTCACTGAAAATCGATATCGCCTTTTTTAATGGCGAGAACAATAATTGTTTCCCTTTTTTTACCATCTTCAAAAAAGGGACAAAATGAGAGGGATTCATATAAAATAAGTTGTTCAAAGTTTGTTTCTTCAAGGCTGGTAAAAAAAATCACACATAAAACAAAATAAAAAAATTAAATAAAAGTTTCAGGGGAAGTTTCTGTCCTGTTTTTACTAAATCATTGTAACCGTTCTAATAATTTAAGATAATATGTCTAATTAAGATAATAAATAAATTAAGATAATAAATCTAATGCTGTAAGTTATATCTCGTATTCAAAAGATGATAAGCCTTACCAATTAGTTATGTTGTCGTTGTAACTAATGGCACATGCGATGGACAAGCGCGCTGATGCATCAGCGGATTTAAGCCGAAATAAGCGTTTTTTGTTTGAAGTAGTGCCAACTAGGGCCAAGAGTAGATTTTTGGTACTCGCCCATCACATTCACTTGCACAGCCCACTTTCAGACAAGGCACAATCATACACCTTACAGATAGGACATAGAAGAACAACCATGCCCGAACTGGGACTTCCAGACCACGGGGAAGATGTTGTCCCCCTATTCCAAGACGCCGGCCCAAATAGTTGCTTTCTTTAGTGTCTAATTAGATGAGAATTTCTGTTTGGGAAATTTTTTGTTGATTTGATTCAATTAACTGTTCGTATAGCTGTTTATGGTAGCTTTGTTATCGAATTACAACATCGGGGATTGATGCCGGCTTTCTGGCCCAGCGCGTCTACCTCATGTTCTGAGAGTTCTGGGTTCGAGTCCTGATACGGGCATGGTTCTTCTTCTGTGCGCTATCTGTGACAGGTGTGACTGTGCCGAATTTTAAAAACGGGCTGTGCAAGCAAATGTGATTAGAGTGTAGCTGAGTCGTACTCTTGAACCTAGTTGGCGATACTTCAAAAACAAGAGACGCGTCTTTCGGCTTAATTCTGCAGCTGTATCAGAAGGGGGCTTGTCCATGGCAAGTGCTATAAGTAACAACAAGAGAAGTGATTAATTAATTTTAAATTATATATAAAAAATTACTGTAACATTATGCAAGAGCTAAAATCAGGAAATATAGTTAACTGATTAAGCAGATAAAACAGTGTTATTGTTGTGTCTTAAGGCACTTGCCATGGACAAGCTCGCTGAGGCAAGCTCGCTGATTTAAGCCTAATCAGCGTCTCTTGTTTTCTAGAGCGCCAACTAGGACCAAGAGTATGACTCTAGCTACACACTCATCACAGTCGCTTGCACAGCCCCTTTTTACAAAGGGGCACAGTCACACATCTCACAGACAGACCACAGAAGAACAACCATTCCTCAACCGGGACTTCCAGATCACGAGGAAGACGCGCTACCTCTGTGCCAGAAAGCCGACAAACTAGACCTAAAATTACCAAATATGGCCAACGCAAACTTTGGAGGCCAAAATGTGCACTTTTGAGAATCTTGTCTAGATTTTAAATTAGAATTTTGGTTAATTAAGAGAATAAAAGAAATTTTGGTCAT
>JAOUZG010015275.1:5604781-5627580 GCA_026289955.1 Argiope argentata | reverse complement strand
TCATGCAATAATAGTACACCCTTTCGATTAACCAGTGCCGGCTCCTTCTGATGCAATGCTTGTTGTACACGTTCCAATTGGTGCGAATATAGGTCCACAGTGACCGTTTGGCTCGTTGGTAGCAACTCAGAGTGAACCAGCTGCCATTCGTTGTTGCTTATAGACTTCCAACAGCGTGAGAGATACCCACTTGGTCAGCCTGTACGTCTTACCTAAGCGGTACAGATGAAGTCTAATCGTTTCACTGGAAGTGTTGAATTGTCTGGAAAGTTCACCACACGTTTATCCTCCTCAATGGACTCCTGCAGGGCTTCATCATCCAAGGCCTGTGGTCGTCCTGTTCGAGCTTTATCACAGAGAGACAAATTTCCCAACCTGAATTTTTGAAACCAATGTCTTGCCGTAGGTTCATTGACAGCACTATCCCTAAACGCTTGGCATATTTGGCGACTTGATGCAGCGACTGATAAGCCCACTTTGAAGTCTCAAAGTAAACAACCCCGAATGAGCTCCTTCGATACGTCCATTTCGCTTCGCTACTGTACGAGTTCCGATTGATGAATGTGAGCAGTGGACCTGCGTTTATAACAACTGATATTCCTACTCTCAACTGGCGGCTTCTTAATAACTTCATACACGAATTTGCATACTTATTCTTTCTTTCAATGGAAACGCGCAAACGGCAAGAACTTTTTTGTTTACCTTGTAAAAAGGGACTAAAAAATTTCTTTTTTGAAATTTTGAATTAAGTAACAATTAAAGAAAGAATATATTAATTGAAATTTTCAATTATTTTGATATTACCCACAGAAATAACGTAACCGAAACGAACCGAAGTTTAGTTGCCTAAATTTGGATGGAATAAATAAGCTCCAACAATTCATGACATACCACAGAAACCTAAATGACTTATTTTCAGCGATACATCAATGACTTTATCGGTTTTAAATACCACACAATAAACGCAACGATAATTAATTTCTCTGATGACATGAAAGGCAGAACAAATGAGTTTGCTGAAATGTTAGTTAACTGCTCCGTGAAACGGAATTAATATTTCATCGCTATTGTCTTTCCTGTAATTTAATCTAAGGAGATCAGAAAAGCCGAATGAATCGATATTTGCTTGTATTGATTTATGCATATCTGTAGATAGATATTTGACTCTTACATTTGACCTTTTTTTACTGTTCTCTACGTTTCTATAGTTAGTAATTTTAATTTTATAGTTGTTGATAATAATATCTGCTTGTGCTTTTACTCGAATTACTTTTGATAGACCTAACTGTTGATATTTTATTTCTGTATTATTACTATCCTCTAAAGGTTTATTGTTGTTAATGATACTATCCTTTGTTGCTTTTAATTTAATTTTGTTGTTTCCTGTTCTCCACTAATGTTAATTTTGCACTTATTGCTGATTTTGTTGAATATACACTTATTGTTGCTTGTCTCACTATCAGTTGATATTTTTGCCCTTATTGTTATTGATAGTACTGTCTGTTGATATTTTTGCCCTTATTGTTGTTAACGGCACTATCTGCTGATATTTTTACTCTTATTGTTATGAATAGTAATATCTAATGATATTTTTACCATTATTGTTATTGATTTCACTATCTGCTGTTATTTTTGCTCTTATTGTTATTGATGGCACTATCTGTTAATATTTTTGTTTTTATTCTTTGCTATATCAATATCTGTTGATATTTTTGTTCTTATTGTTTGCTATATCAATATCTCTTGATAATTTTGCTTTTATTCTTGCTGATATCAATATATGTTGGTATTTTTGTTTTTATTATTTCTGATATCAATATATATTGATATTTTCACTTTTATTCTTTCTGATATCAATATCTGTTGATATTTTTATTCTTATTATTATAGTTATGTATAGTCTTATGTTTACTCTCTTATTAAGAATAACATTTCATGGACTCGAAATTCTCAATAAATTCGTTTAAAAGAGTTAAGGTTTGTAAAAGTTACTATAAAAACAAAATTTACGGAGTAAAATAGGATTAATTATTCCCAAATCCTCATAAAATTTTCATAAATAATTGCCTCTCTGCTAAAGAAGGTCTGATCTGCTGATATGGATTTAAATATTATTGATAATTGTGCGACATTGAAAGTTTTTTCGTATTTTTAAGATTTTCTTTAGTTAATAAAAGTTTCGATGATTCATTTTTAAAGAATTTGCTTACGGCATATGACTATGTTTGGGATGAAGTTTTTGAAAATTACTCTAAACAAATTATATAATTTAATGTTAGCGTAAAAAGGATTAATAAACTTCCATTAATTTAAAATGCACCAGCTAAAGGTTATAAGAGTTTTTAAAAAATTGGAACAAACTACTTAATTTGTTAAAAAGAGGTATAAAGAAATTTTTAAAGGTTTGCCAAATGATTTGCTTAAAAGTTTGCAGATAGCCTGAAAAATACATTATCTAGTTCTTGAACGGAACATTATGTGGTATTTCTCTCCACTCTTTAAACACTGGGGGTTTGATTGATATATAACACGAAAGTTTCGAACTTTTTCGGTATTATGAAGCATTAAAACTGCTATTGAGTATTTATAAATGAATCAATTAATTATTCTCTTGTTCGGGAATTGTAGAACAAACGAAAAAATTATAACACCAAATTTGAAGAAAGTATATGCATTACATTTTAATTTATAGTGTTTTTTCTAAGAAAATTGGATGAAAGGTTAGAATTTGAGAAAAAAAGTTTTAAGGATGTAAAATATCATTGAAACGTATGTAAAGGTAATTATAAAAACCAGAGTAACTTCCCTCCCCCTACCCTCCTGGGTGGGTGTCTTCCTTATGATCTGGAGTCCCTGTCCGGACAGGGTTGTTCATCTTCTGAATTCTATCTGTGAGGTGCGTGAATGTACCCCTCTGTAAAAAGAGAATGTGTAAGTGAATATGACGCACTAAGTAGTTAAGACGTGTTCTTGGCCCTAGTTGGCGTTGCTTAAAAAACAAGAGAAGCTCACTCGCTGTCAGCAAGGTTGTAAAGTGCCATAACTAACAACAACATTTCCTAACACGTATTATTTAAAGACATTTCATGAATGATATGAAAACAGTTTTAAAGTTTTTGTTATTACTAATAAATTGAAATTATTTCTATATAAATTAGTTTTTTTTTACATTTTAGTCCCTAATTTATAATTCATTATTCTAAATATTATGCAATTTTGAAATAATTTTTAATTACCTTTTGATTGATCATGTTAAGTTAATAATGCAATTGATGATTAAATTCTGAAAATAATAGAATAGTATACTTATATAGAGAATATTTAATACACAAAATTTCAGAATTTTTTCGTTTCAGGCAATGATTAAAACATTGAATACGAAATTCCATGTATAAAAATATTAAATTTGCCAAATTCAATAGTGTGCAAAAATATGATTAAAAAACCGGAATTTCTGCTGATATCCCTAAAAGAAATAACTTTTATATTTAATTTACAACATTGGGGAAATCATTAATACAGGGAAGTTTTGAAAATGGATTCTTAGAAATGGGATGTATAGTAATGCTATTTCCTGGGAAATCCATAAAGCAATTAAGCATCTTAACAAGATTACTGCATTTCTAGATGTATAGCATTCAAGGTATTTTTTTCATATCAAAATTCAATTATTATAATGACATTCATTCATCTAAATTTCTTACTGCTAATGGACGGATAAAGTTAAATGGTACAAAATAATGCATTATATATTAAATTACTCTATTGCAAAAAAAGAGGTAAAGTAATGGATCACAGAGTTTTAGATAATATATTTTTTCTTTTAAAGAGAGAACTTGTATAGTTTTTATAATGTAAGATGTCTCAATTATAGGATTTTCTTTTAGTTATAGTTTATTTGGTAAATCTGAAGGAAAAAAAGTGTGCAGAATGAAATATAAACCTAACATATCCGTTTCTAAGCAAATGAATTATTTCGTAAAATTGTCTGTACTGTCTTTTGTTTTAGTAATAAAATGATTTTTTTTGTATTTAAAAAGTAAAAATATATCTGGATATTTTATTTGAGCATAATGAACTCCGTTATTATAAAAAGTTGAACTCATTGAAAAAATTAAATAATTAAATAATTCAAAAAATTACTTAGGAATGCAATATTTTTTGTTGGATATTCAGAAGTTATCCATTTTTTAGATGATGTTTTCTTTACATGATGTTTTTTTTATCAATGTTTCTTTCAATGGTGTTTTGAAGCTCTCATCCTCAAGCAAGAAGCAGAAGGATGTGCATTAAAAGAATCTCTTGTGTAGCACTTTTAGTTTAATGCGTTCCAGTTCGAATCTATAAAAAAAATATTTAATAAACTTTTCAATGTGTTTATCTTAAACCTTCTGTGAATTACAAATGTTTTAAACAAGAAGAAATTTAGAGAAAAATAATGTTCCTGGATAGTCAAAAGCAGGCTATTCAGATAACGAGTGCCTAGGAGTAATTTGAAATCTTAAATTTCTGTATTTCACAAAATAATTTTTTATTTTAGAGAAGTATATCATTAAAAGTGGTATTTAGAAATATATCTAAATTGTTCGATGACTGAGCTTTAAAGTTGTTGTTGTTGTTACTAATGGTACTTTCCATGGACAAGCCTCGCTGATACATCAAAGAGTTTTAGGCCGAAAAGAGAGTCTCATGTTTTTGAAGCAGCGTTAACTAGTACCAAGAGTACGACTTTAGTTACACACTCATCACAGTCATTTGCACAGCCCCTTTTTACATGGGGGCACAGGCCCACATCTGACAGATAGAAGACCAACCAAGCCCTAACCGGAAGTCGAACCTGGGAAGCCCAGATCTAGAGGAAGACACGCTACCTCTGTGTCAGAAAGCCGGCGCTTTAAAGTACTATAACGTATAATTACATTTTGCTCGTATTTGGAAAATTTAATCTCGTTTGATGTCATACGGATTTGTTGACATGTTCTAGGCAACATAATAAAGTTCGAGTCCAGATTTTGTACTCCTAAAATATATGTCGTGTATGATAAATCCTGCAATCATAAATGACTACTCGGACCCACCAGGAAAGCATACGAAAATTTGTATCATCGGAACGCCTCAACAGCATAAGTGGGGATTATAGTTGAGTCTTATTTGTCATCACCAGTCACGGTACAACCACTCACATAAGAGGCAGGTCTTATCATCTGGAGAGGGCTACCAACCACATTCCATTCCTGTACCCACTAGGGTGGCAAGAATCAATGAGCTTACCGGGAGCTTCTCACCCTTATATCTGAGATTCTTCCAGGGAAGATGAAATGTTAATTTATATTGTGTATGAAACAGGCATAATTTAGACAAGCATTGAAACATTTAGACAAACATAACGAACTTGGATCTTCTGTATATCCAAATCATGAATAACTCTGACACAAAGCAACTCTATTCGTAATTATAGGTAAACAATTCCTAATATTTTGTATTGTAACTTTAATTGTATCATTGGCAATGAAGTTTCGCTTTTCGTACCATCTTCTTGCTCTAATATATTCTAGTACTCTTTCTTTTGTACCAATCTCTAATAACATTTGCTTTATGATTATCTCTAATAATTCTTCTTTCCTAATGATTACTTGTAATCTTTCTTTCCAAATGATCTCTTGTAATCTTACTCTTCTAATCGCCTCTAATGATCTTTGTATTTATCTATCCTATTCGAGTCTAATAATTTTCTCTGATCTTTTTTTCCTAACGATCTCTTAAAAACTTTTCATAAATTTTCTAACCAAATTTTTACCCTTATTTATAGCGATATGATAAAATAAATTTCTTTAAACAAATTGCTAAACAAAAAAAGTATTCAGGGAATTCTTACCTATATTTTATATTAGAATTTCAAATGGATTTTTAAAAAAAGAAACCTTTTTTGTTTCTTCTATTGCTTTTGAGCGTTCAAAGGGAATTTAAAAAATTAAAACTGTTTATATACTCATTTGGATGTATATTCACAGAAAGAAACAAGAAATTAATGAAGATTTTATGACATTACATTGGGATTTGCAGAAAAACAAACTCGTACGAGCATCATAAAATAAAATTATCATATTATTACCCAAAAGTTCAAAACAAAGTTTTATCAGCATGATATCACTATAGCAAAACAGCTGAAGAATTATCTTTAATAAACCAAGGTCTTTTTAAAATTAGCTGACGAAAAAATAAAATATTAACAGCTTTGACAAGAATATTATGGAAGTCAAAGGCAAAAATCAATATTTATGACTCTTTATCTTACTTACTATCTCAACTACCGGCAATTATTACGAAGATACATGCAAATGTGACCCATTATGAAAGAAAAATTTTAACTAGTCACTCTCAGGAAATTGAAAATTTCAGAGCTTTATAACTTTATCTACACAAGAAAACGTAATAGTCTAGCGGAAGTTAATTTTTAAAACAGCACTTTGTAAGAATCACGGAATTCTCCCATTGAAGCCAGAATTATGTCAAATAAAGAAAAAGGTTCTTTAAATACCCAGTTCTTTATGTAAATTAATACATGTTTATATTAATAAGCACGATCATAATACTTAGTCGGTTGGAAATCAGTATCTTGATTTCCATGAATGTTAAATGGTTTTTCAAAAGTCGAATCATTATGAACCTCATTTCTTAGTGAAAAATAAAATTACATGCCTTTCTTGTTTAAGCTAAGGACATATTCAATCAAAGTTGTATTTCATTTTTAGAATATCATCGTCCAAATTATGAAGCATTTGTGAAAAATGATCTTTAAAGTAAATATATAAGTAAAAATAAATAAACGATACAGAAAAACCACTAAATATAAATACAGATAAACAAAAGTAAATGAAATCTATGGTCCCAAATTTCGTGTTATCATGTGAGAACATTATTATTTTTAAGTGATTATTTGTCTTAATTAATTTAAGTCATTAACCAGTCTAAATCGGTTTGAAAAAATGATGAGACTTCTCCCTCTCTCTAATGATAATTTTTTAAAACTTTCATTTTCAATTTTTCTAGCTGGAAAACAAAGTTCTGGAGCACGACCGATTTTTAGATACAACATTTTAATGAAAATAAATAAAAAAAAGATATGTTTATCAAAGAAAAAATCATTTGCTTTTAACTTTTAAAAATATTTTAATTAACCGTTTGAGTGCGGAAGAATACTCAAACGGTTAACGGCCACACTCAAACGGTTAAAATAAATATAGTAGAAGTTATAAAATGTATGAAAAAGAATAGTCTGCTAAATGTTTGTTAACAGATTTAGATTATGATATTTACCGAACAACTCATTGCCTAAATTTTTTTCGGAGACACCACAAAACCCTATAACCAAAACAATATCATAATAATAAGTCACGTTTTACAAAATTGCGATAGTTAAAACTGAAACAGAATTAAAACAAACTATAATCTTCTGAGCGCGAGATTAGTTATTTAAAAGTAAGAAATTGTAAACAAACGGGAAAATGACGTCATTTCATAGCAATTGATAACAAATTTAATTAATATCTTAAACAACTCGCTATCTATCATGAAAAAACGAATATTTCTAGCGTTGAAAGAAAAAACGAATATTTGTTGCCTTCAAATTTCGGAGACCCCAAAACCTTCTAACCAAAAGAAAGTCATGTTCTCATATGATAAAAAAAAACTGAAGAGAATATAATGAAAGATAATCAATACAAATTATTGCGTGGTCTATGAAGTTTTTTTTTAAAAATCAGTATCATTTAAGACAGTAATAACTCCGTAGAGTTCCAATCAATGAACTCACAAAGTTGTATTTGTTAATGGTTGTCGAACATTTGTATTTAATCAAAATAAGGAACCGCGCTTTTCTTTTTTATTGCATTGGCATACAGTAATTCAGAAATATTAACTTTTAGCTGTGAACTTATCATTATTACTAAATCTATTGTGAATTTTATGGCAATTAACCCCTGGCATGAATTAATATTCGAAAGTCAAATTTTTGTTTTAGACTCATATTTCTCAATTGATTGAAGCAAAGATTTGATACAAAACTGCTCTTATAATCACAAAATCCCATACCAAATTTGATATTTTCAAGCCATTGCGTTTTTGAATTACCACGTTTACATATTTCTGACAGTAGAGACCGACAGACAATCAACCTTTATTCGATTTGGCTGAAAACTTTACAAATGTCTTCAATATAGATGTTAAATTTGAGTACAAATTTTATCTATCTAGCGCTCTTCGCTTTGAAGTTATCAAGTTAACTTATATTCAAACACCCGTACAGAAGAAGCTTCCACTGTACAGATTTTACTGAAAATTTGATAGAAGTCATCAAATTTGGTGTAAAGACAGCATATCAAATTTTAGCAGTGCATTTTTGAATTATCTTTGTCGCAAACAGACAGAAGGACTTTTTCTAGAAAGGAGTTTCTCCAGTTAAGGGAGGTCTAAAATATGGAGATTCGTCAACACTTCGATTCGAGTTCGATTTTGTGAAAATTACTATACTTTCTACGTACTAACTATACGAGAAAATCAAAAAGAGTGAAAATAGGGAGGATATTTGTAAATAGAAGACATTTAAGAGAGTGTAAATTACAGAATTCGAATTTCGATTACTTAGGAAATAGTAAGCTCTGAGAAGTATTCAAATATTTGAAGTCAAAAGACAAAACTCCAGTACAAATCTTATTGAAGATCACTTTTTGTCTTGTTTGACTGTGAAATTTCAGACAATAAAAAGTCAAAAACTGTCTCGGTGCTTTCACATTTATTTTTTAACGGTAAGGAAACCGTCTTGCCGGTATAGGATTTAATAATAATACTAGAAAACTCCTTTTACCATTCTTATATTGTATTTTATAGATCGAATTTGAAATTACTTCTAAGGTTACTACCTGTAGAAGAATAGAGAATGTCTTTAAGGTTACTTCATGTAGAAGAATAGAGAATGTCGTGTATATTATTAAAGGGAATACGATTTATTCATAAGTGAAACACTTCTAGGAAACAGAAGTATGAAAAGTGATATATCATTTTTTATATATTGTTACATGGAGTTTCATTTTTTGTGTGATGTATTTTGGAATAATTTCTTTGGAAATATTCATTTTGCTTTGCAGATCTGTTTTGTATTGCTTTTTTTTTATTTTATTTTGTCCTATTATATGGGATGGTTTTGAGATGATTGTTAATTTAAAAAGTTGCAATCTATAAGTAAACATGATGGTAAGAATAGGTTGAAAGGCATAGAAAACTTATTGTATTTTGAGAAGATAAAAGTAAGTAATTTAAAAATTGCTTATTTTTTCGAATAACGGTTCTTTGTGAGAAATAAACTAAATTTTGTTCGTTTGTTTGATGAATTAAAATACATCTGTTGCTCAAAAAAAGACTCAGAATTCTGTATAAAAGCAGCACAAAGAAATTAAAAGAAATAAAAAGCGTTTTCTGTTTATTCATTAGTCAACAATAATAGTTGACTAATGGATTTTCTGCTAACTAACTGTATAATTAACAATAAGTGACGTTCCAGCGTCCTGGCATAGGGGTATCGCGTCTTCCCCGTGATCTGGGCGCCCCTGTTAGGGCATGGTTATTCTTCTGTGTTCTATCTGTGAGGCATATGAAGGGTAAAAGGAAAAATGGTAAAAGGAATGTTAGAATATAATAGATTGTTTCGAAAATGTGTTAAACTAAGCGCATTCATAATTTCTTAAATTTAAAAAAAACAATTAATATGTAGGTAAAATTGAGAAATATTCGTGTGTAATAAGTATGAAATTGGTATCTAAATATTCTCTCTCTCTCACTCTCTCGCACGCACACATACACGCACGCACAGATACACACACACACACACACACCACACACACTCACACTTACAAAAAAAAAAGAAGAAGAAAATTCTAAAGGCAGCTTGGTTTTTGAGATATTAAGGGCAATATGTAAAAATACAATGTTAATTTTGTTTATAGAAGCCAGAAATATCCAGACCGGTGTCCTGTCATAGGGTTAAAGCGTCTTTCCCTTAATCTGGGCATCCCGGGTTCGAGCAGGGTTATTCTTCTGTGTTCCATCTGTAAGGTGTGTGAATGTGCCCCCACCCCCTTGTAAAAAAGGACTGCGCAAGCTAATGTGACGAGTGATTAGCAATAGTAGAACCGTTGCCTCTAGTTGGCACTACTAAAAAACAAAAGACGCTAATTAAGCTGAAATCAATGACTACCTCCACGAGCTTATCCATGGCAAGTGCCATAAGAAGCAACAACAACATAAGTGACGTTAAATGTTTGCAAATAATATAACAAAATAGGTTAAAAGAAAAAAAACTTCATCCAACCGTTTTTACCAAGAACTTTTAACATATATACTTACAAACTTCTAATTATTTTTAATTGACAACAAACTTTGTTTATATTTGTAATTATATAATACTTCAGGATACATTTCAAAAATAAAAGAAAGAACTATTTCGGAATCTTTTAATTAAACGCGATAACGAAATCATGTGTATGTGCTATCTCTAGGTTGCCTAAGGTGTAAATTAATCATTTTGAAGTGGAAAAAGAGAAAGTGGTTTTTTAATTCTAAAATAATTTAATCCATCGAGATCAACTTTCAAATAAAATAGAACATAGATAAGATGCAGTAGCTTTGAAGTTAATCCTCAACAAGTGTGGCGACAAACATAAAATGAATATAAAATGCGCGTTTAAAGCTTCGGTCTCGTATAAATTGCTGAATCCACTTAAACAGGATAATCCATTTAAGACTTTATTGCCAAGGATTCTTATAACTTCGAGAAAAGCTTTTCAACCTAAAGCACGCCCTTGAATTGTGCAGAAACAGCACTAGTCTCATTGTAAGGGGGCAACCTTTTCGGAAAACATTCAAACTAAATGGGACGTGTAAAAGTCGTACAGAAATAGAAGAAAGAAATAGAAAAGTTTCTTTGATCATATTTCTAAAAAAAGTGAGGAGTATGTGGGATTTAATATTAGCTTGAAAGATCTAGACAATGCAGGAACAAAATTACGAAAACAACAAAAGTGAAAAAGTTAATTCAGTTCTTTTGGATATCAATTTTTTTAAATTTATTTTAATCTTCGGCTTTTAAAGAATAAGTTTTGAAATATTTATAATTGTAATGTTTGCTTTTTTATCTGATGAAAAATTTCTCATCTTTCATGCTTGATTACGAATAATAAATGATAAATAATTTATCAAGTTGAAGAAAAAACTTTTTAAAAATTTTAAAACATGTAACACCAGAAAAATAATGGTTTCTAAAAATTATGTTGGCAAATGTTTACAAAATTTAATTTAGTAATATTATTAAGTAAAATAGAAAGATAAAAATTAAATATTGTTTCGTTAAAAAGTTTTATTTCACTTCTAAAGCTGAAATATTAAACCAGTTCTAAAATTATTGCATTTTGTAAAGCTTTCTTTCTTGTGAGAATTTCGTGCTTGCTTTGCATTTACAATGAAAGTTATAATCTTTATTTTAATGTTTTGAAAAAGTTCAAAATTTATTGTGAACGAATATATATATCAGTCTTTTATGGAGATCAATCGAAGTGGATGACATTGATTGGTGATTTCCGAATTTCCACTATACATCAATTTAAAACTTCAGATGTTGTTAATGTTTTTCCACAGAACTAGCTTTTGGGATGGAATGAAAATGACTTAATTCCCTTTGACCACCACAGCGTCATATACTTGTAGTGTTGCAACAAAATATGCGGAAATTTTTTTTAAATAAAAAAGTTGATACAACATATGTTCGTAGTAATTTATTTATTCACTTTTTTATGTGCTAGAGATTTGAAATTTTGTGCTCATAGGTTCTCGGAGGTGAAGTACTTTTTTATATATTCTAAACTTAATAATTCATTTACAGATTAATACAGTGAAATTTTGAGCCGGCATTTATATATCATTAACATTAATCATTGGTGAACAAAAAGTATGAAAAAAGCTTTTTAAGATGCGATTTTTGGCTATTTTTTGCCGATTAATTGCTAGAATATAGTTAATAAACATAAGCTAGAAAACCTAATAAATGCTTTGGATGCCCTTTTACCTATTAAATTAAAATAAAATCTATCTCTGCTAACTAATTTTGATCAAAATCTGGCTGAGAATTATATTAGTAGTAAAAAAACATGTCAAATTTCATTTATTTACTTTATGTGTTTTTGAGGAAACAACCAGGTAAGCCAGCGTCCTGACACAGAGGTAGAGCGTCTCGCTCGTGATAGGGGCTTCCCAGGTTCCAGTCCCGGTTCGAAAATAGTTGTTCTTCTATGTTCTATATGTGAAGTGTGTGAATGCGTCCCCTTGTAAAAAGAGGATGTGCAAGTGAATGTAATGAGTGTGTAGCTAAGTCGTACTCTTGGCCTTAGTTGGCGCTACTTAAAAAATAAGAGACGTTCATTCGGCTTAAAATCGATGGCAGCCATCAACGAGCATGTCTATGGCAAGTGCCATTAGTGACACCTACACAACCAAGAGCAGACTGACAGAAGATCAATCCCTTAATAGATGATATTTAAAGTTTTACAGATATGTGTGCGTTAGATGGTAAAATTCTGTATCTTCCATTTACCAAAATGGTGTTCCTCAATATTTTGAACTGAAAAATAGAAAGCAAAAAATTTTCTTAAAAAATAAACTTGAAACTGCCGACACTAATTAGTTAGTTGTTTTCATTGTTTCAAATTTATACAACCAATCACATCTTTAACTAGAATTTAAGAGCTTGACTACTTAGGTATCTTATATTCGCCTTCAAATAATTCCAAGATGTTCTTTTTGGAAACTACTGAATTATCCTTGCTTAACCTAAAGCCTCTATTTTATCTGAAACCCGAACTGAAAATCTGTATGTTTAAAATTTACAAACATCTCATTAATTAATTTATTATTATTATTATTATTGAAATGTGCAAGAATGGTATTTTTAAACCGTGTCAACAAATTTATTAACACAATCTCATTTTAAGATAGGCGTACACATATGATTTTAGAAGAAAAAACATATTTAACTTTGAGGAATAAAATAATTAATACTTTAATTTTTATCCTTTAATGAGTTAATTAAGTGAATCTTCCAAACATGTTTTAATTAAATCTTTGTAAAGTTGTCAGAGGAAAAGGCTTAAGATAGTAATATTCTTGCTTCTAAGAATATTTTATGAAAAAATGCTTCCACTTCCTGCAGAAATATTGATTTTATAACTCCCTTCTGAAGCGATGTGCATTTTCTTGGTCTGAAGATAATATAGCTTCATCATTTTCATTCCAATTAAATTGTTTACTCGTTATTAAGACGCATACCAAGAAATACTTTGTTTTTTTGTTTGTTTCGCTCTATGTAAAATTAATAACCTAATGCAGTAAAATAATAAAACAACTTATTATTTCACTGCATTAGATTATTAAGATAGTTTTTAAAGCGTGGCTTTTTTCCTGTTTGTAAAGATAGTGTTGAGGAATGAAATTTTCCCTCACTATCTGTTTTGTGGAAATTTCGAATTATTTTACAGTCAAATTTTCTCGATGATAATATGTATTTTGGGAACTTAGTCATTACTTAATCAATTAATTTAATTAAATTTTAATTGGTTAACAAATAAGTCACTTGTTAGTGAATATTTATTAAATTTAACTTCCAAATTAAATATTTAAAATAATAATGAATTATAAATTGAAGATTAAAAAATAGAGCATAATTTAAATAAAAACATACTTTTTACAAAATTAAAAAATTGTTTGTAAAAATATAACTCCATTAAAATTAGCATGTTTAGTATATCTATTCCTTTATTTTTTCATCTACTGATTTATTTAAATTATATTTGGGAAATCTCTAAGTTATAAAATTGCTATTTTTCATTTATTTTCTAGTTAAATATTTCTATGCTAATCTTTGGTTTCTTCCATAATCAAATAATAAAGAACTTTATAACGATTTAATATTACAAAATAAATCGTGAATGAAGAATAAAGATAAATTATCAAAGTTTTTGTCTTGAAAAAAGCGAGGCATATATAATTAAATTTAGACGTTTCTAAAACTTTTTGTTGCATTCATATATCAATTACTACAATATGCTTCAAAATATTCATACACATTGAATCTTTATTATTACATATACAGCATATTAACTTTTGTGTAACTTTTACATATCTACGGTGTCAGTTATACACTGTAGATATGTACCCTTTCTAATTTCAGACAGCAGTTGCATTTATTTGAATAATGCGTGCTTATCAAGACTTTCAAATTTTGAATACAAGTATTACATGTTTTTTACAGGCACAATATTTGTTATACTGAATAATCAAGCCTCTAAAGCGGCTGAAGCGAAATTTTCCGTTTAATTTTTCTTTGAGATATAATTATAGCAATGTCTTTGGCTTTCAAATCAGCGAAAGTCGATGAATAAGGAAACATTCCCTATAGCTTTTAAATCTGCGAAAGTTGGTGAATAAGGAAACAATCCCTATAGCTTTTAAATCTGCAAAAGTCGATGAATAAGGAAACATTCCCTATAGCTTTTAAATCTGTGAAAGGCCATAAACATGCATGCAGAATTGAGTTAATCATTACCTGGATATTAGAAATTTTGATTTTTACTTTCTTGACCATGATAATTAAACTTCATATTGCATGATTTCTTTTTTAAAGGCTAGTGAAAAATTGCTTGAATAGACCACCTTGTCCAATGACCATGAATAATTTGGAATCTCGTTTCACAATTTCTATTACAAATACTGCAAAAATATTTTATCTAAAATTTACAAAGGTTGCATTAGAAATTCGATGTAATCCATATATCAAATGAATATAATATTGAATATCTGTGATATTTGATTTCAAAATCTGAAAATGGAGCAAAAATTTAGTAAACATGCCTATTTCACATCACATACTAAAGGAAATATACCGTAAATCACTTAATACAATTAAAAACGTTATCAAATAGCGATATAATATTCAAAATATGAATACAAAAAGAATAAAAGTATATTTATAAATGTAGGAAAGAAAACACAAAGAAACACAAAAGTATAAATAATATGCTGAAAAATACTATTAACATAAGCACAAAAGGGAATGAAGGATGGTTTGTTCTGCACAACAGCAGACAAATGAGGGGGAAAAGCTATATTAAGAAGGTACATCATTAATTTAAGATTCTATATTCCAATTTCTATTGTTGTAATTAAAAAGCTATATTGAGAAGCTGCATCATTAATTTAAGATTCTATATCGCAATTTCTATTGCTAGCATTAAAAAGTTATTCTCTCGGAAGTATGATGAAAACTGTATTATAAGTTTGTAATATGTTTGCATCAAATAGATTGAATATTGAATCATGTGGTCCTTGCATTTATATTTCAAAATATTCCCTAGTTAAACTTGCATTGTTCCAATAAATATCCCTATCAGTAAACATTTGAAGTGGGGAAGTAATTTTGAATCATATTCTATTAAATATTATATAATTGCATCAAGTAATTTAATAGTGACTCCGATAAATTACCAGTACAAAAAAAAAAACTCTTCGATATTTTTTCGCCTATTAGATTTCGCACTTTCGATATCTTCAACACATTAAAAAATAAACCTTTGAAATGGGGAAGTAATTTTGAATCGCATTCTATTACATAGGATATCAGTACATCAAGTAATTTAATAGTAACTCTCATATATTGTAGTTTATTAGCAGTACAAAAAAAACTCTTCGATATTTTTCACCTATTAGATTTCGCACTTTCGATATCTTCAACACATTAAAAAGTAAACCTTTGAAGTGGGGAAGTAATTTTGAATCGCGTTCTATTACATATGATATCAATGCGTCAAGTAATTTAATAGTAACTTCGATATATTGCAATATATTAGCAGTACAATAAAAAAAACTTTCAAAATTTTTACCTCTTAGATTTCGCCCTTTCGATATCTTCAAGACATTAAAAAGTAAACGTCTATCAGTAAACCATTGAAGAGAGGATGTAATTTTGAATGCCCATTCCATTACATAGGATATCAGTGCATCAAGTAATTTAATAGTAACTCCGATATTTGTAATATATTAGCAGTACAAAAAAAACTTTTCGATATTTTTCACCGATTATGTTTTGAACTATCGATATCTTTAACACATTAAAAGTAAGTAAATTGTTTATCCAAGAGTATCTTTCTAATAAACCACAAGTTAAATAACTTAATACTGACCCAAAGATATTGTAGAGCATTAACAATGTTAGAGCATCGAGCAACATCTTGTGTTACTGAGATATTAGCAAGATGATACATCAAAACGTGCCCAAGTAGGGCGAACTGTATTCTATCATAGCTCAATTAAGCCACAACATTAACGCTTCAAGTAACTCAATTGTTATTCAAAGCTCTCCTTTAGAAGCGTTGGAGGGAGATAGATAACTGCTTATTAAAGTTAATTATCCGTTTAATTCAACGCCAATGGGGTCAGCTTCCTAAATTGATTAAGAAATCGACTTTATATCTTCACAAAATATTCTCCCATACGCGCGGATAAACATAAGAAACTTATATACTTGCAGTAAACTCATTAGACGATATGTCAGGAAGTAAAACAATGGAATGACTTGTAAATGAGTAAATTTTCTTTTGAACCGTGAATCAGATCAGATCAGATAGTGTAATTACTGATGATGGGGTTTTTAAGATTTCAATTTAGCTGTTGTGTATAATCCCTGTGATGATTAAAGAAATAATTTGGATTTAAATTAAATAATGAATTATAATAAAACCAATTTTTAAAGGAATACTTTTATTAGCATCGTAAAAGATAATATTTTTTAATTTAATAATTTTTCGGAGCTTTATTTATTATTATAAATACTATGTGTTCTTGAAATAAATTTTTTGGAAATTTACCATCAGATTGCTTTTCTAGTAAGGAATCAAAATTTAATTAGATTTGTTTATTACCTTCTGATGAAGGTCAAAAAATACTAAAATATCATATTTTCATGAAAAGCATTCAAACGTAGAAAATGCAAAAAATAAAGTTGCTGATAAGTAAATAAAAAATTTATTAATAAATTCTGTTTTTAACAAATTGAATTAATTTGTGTTAAATATAATTGTGCAAAACAATCAGATTAATTTAATATTAAGTAAGTATTCTGTTATTACGTGTTTTTACGTCGTTTAGATTGAAGCAAAATAATTTACCGATGAAGTTTTGGGACAAAGAATTTATAGAAAAAATATTTGAGTACTTTTAAGATACTAACGTTACCATTATTTATTTTGTCAATGAAGCATTGTTCATTACCCTACGAAGCGTTTGTAAATTATCAACTGATATAAGAATTAAAAAAAAGATTAAATTATAAAATGATCAAAAGAAAATTAGATTAAATATTATGAAAATGACTTAGTGGAAAGAATTTTAATGAGGAAAGAAAAATTTCACATTTTTATTCCTTTTAGAAGGATATTTTTGTAGTAAATAACATTATTATAGTTTATTACATTATAACAATTTTAAATATTATAAAACTTCATCTCCAATTCACTGAATTTTACCATGAACATGAAAAATGGGAAATTTAATGATAATAACTCTATTATGTGGGATTTATCTGTAAATTTCAACTTTGTATAAGAGGAAGAAAATTCATTTTTTATTAATAAGTTTTAGTAGAGATGAATTTATAATGTTAGAGACTGTAATAAAAGAATATTTTCAACAATAATATAAAAATAATTCGTTTTATAAAAGTTGTTTTTTCGGAATCTAGCTTGATTCCTTCAAATTTAAATCTGAATTTTAAAAAAATCTGATTTTAGTCAACATTTTTTATTCAAAATACAAATATCTGTCTTATTTAAGTTCAGAGCACCGTCTCGTCTATTAAATTAAATCAATTTAAATTAGATGAAAATCGCACATTAAAAATTTACTTCTCGGTTTTCAGTAATATAACGATAACGATAAATGGTAACAAAACGATAAATAACAAAACCGAATTAACAAAGCGATATTTTTCAGAATGTATAAAAAATATAATAAATAAAAATTACTTCAATTTTCTCATGACTGAAATTGAAAATTTACATACTCAATTTACACTAAGAGAAAACAGCTTTTTGCTATTCAATTCCTTTGATGAACAAATTATTTCATACAGAATAAAAGTCCTATTTTAATAGTTTATTATTAAAATTTATACAGCAACACCGGCTTATGAAAGGTTATTTCAATAAATTAAATAACGAAATTTACAATTAAAATTAAATTCTTTCAGAAGTAATTTAAACTGTAACGATATTTTTTATTAAAATACTACATTAAAAAATCTCATTTTATTGTGAGAAACAACAAAATGACTATTCATTTAATCATACTCTTTCATGGAATTCATTTACATTTTAAAACAAACAAGTTATCAACTAATTTTCCATGTTATAAGATATTGAGTGCGATCATCTAATCTCTGACAAGTTTTATAATTGATAGCAAATGACAAAAACAAAAGCTTTCAACTCCGCACAAAGCTCATATCAATAAAAGGAGCACTCGTGAAAAAGGATAGGAAAAAGGGAAAATTTTTCTAAAAGTTCAGGAAGAGAGCTTTTGAATCTCTTTTTGATTCCCTGTCGCCTCGAGGATTTGACAGAAAGTGGGCATTTACGCATTATTTTGCCTTCATGCATTATTCAAACCGAAACTATTTTTTATAAACCTAAATCTTTACAGGATCTTTAAATCCCCAGCTTTTACTCTCAGTGGAAACTTTCTTTTGTTTTGCTTTAAAGCTCTTGAGCTCTTTAGTTGAGAGAGGTTTTAAATAAATGATCCTTTCTTAAAACGAGGTGCCACTGGCCGAAGCAAGGTGATCCTATTGCTCCTCATGAAGTGAGGAATGGGGAAAGAAAGAAGGATTATAACAGTTCGGAGAGCTATTTTTTGAAGGATCAAAGTCCTTGTCAGAGCAAATTTCGATCTTCATGCGTGAATTTGAACCTGGATTTGCGTCGCCAGATGAAAATGTCTTTTAATTTGTTTCAAAATGTAACGATTAAAATATCCGAGAAGGGAAAGTTTAATTAAAGAATAAGAAAGATCTTCAAATGATTAAAAAGAATAATCTATATTAAATTCTTACTAACTTTTTGGATATGAAGTTAGAAATGCCATTTTGATTATTAATAGAAAAATATCATGGATTTGTGTCAGTGTCTTTAAAATAATATTTTAGAAAACCGAATACATAATTAATCAGCTAGTTTAAATTTTCTGATGATTAATATTCAATTCAAGGTTGATACAGATTCCACTGGGAAACGTTTAAAATTTCAATGTATTTTATCTTTGATTTACATATATTTATATGCATTATTCATATCAGTTTGTAGCCTTATGCTTGATTTTCTAAAAGGTTTGTAAGTTTTGAACATGCAATATACTTTGCATATGATGAAAATGTATAAAGACGGAAAAATCAATTGAAATATCTGAAGCGATTAATTTTATTCATGAAGTTAGAGTGAAAGGAGAATAGCGGAAAAAGATTATAAGAACTTTTGGAAAGTACAGAAGGGTCATTTTCTAGGAAAATGACAGTCTGTGTTATTAACTTTTTAAATCTTATATTAATTTGGAAGCAGAGTCATATCGTCTACTGTAAATTGATATTTTTTTCTTTGTTATATAATAGAATCTTTTACTTAATAAGAAGAAATACTTCCTTGTGATTACGAATTATATTTCGTAAAAAAATTGTAATAGAGATTGATATATTTTCAATAGTAATTTTTCTGTATTTATAAAAGAAGAATTCAAAGACCTAAATAATTCAAAACCTTCATTTTATCCCCGTTTGTTGAATGCAAAGTCACTTTTTTTCCATCTTGAATAGTCAAACACTTGGTTCATATTTTTTATATAAATATTTTAACGTTTCATATGCATTAAAAATATGAAATCACGAAGACAATTAGAATCATGAGCATTCAGAAACTTGGGTCTCTTAGCAGGGATTATGATAGATAATCCATTCTAATTTTAGGGAAAGTATATTACAGGAATTATAAATTATCACGATATTCATAAGCTTTTGAATATACGATCACGTTAAGCTAAATTAACATTGCTGATTAGTGTTGCATTATCTTAACAGTTTCAGTTGCCTCAGAAATTTTATTTTTAACAAATAAGTTATTCCATAAAAGTTTTGTTAATTTTTAGATAGTACTATGCTAATGCTTAATGCTGGAAAAAAATCCATTAGCGTTTGTTCACCATAAAGTTTTCAATACAAAACAAAACCATTCAAATTCTTATCAAAATATATAATTAAATGCTTAGATTTTATTATTATCTATTGTTTAATTTAATTAATTTATAAGCTAAATTAATTTTGTGTTATTAATGCTATTAACTTCTTTTTTCAAATAAATCTTAATCTGAAAATAATTTTAATATATAATTACTAGAAAAAATGTAGGCATTGTAAAGATTAAATAATGACCATTTTTCTTAAATTCTTTATAGTTGCGTGATATCCTCGAGCATACATCTAATAATTCTGTATTATCATTCTACTTTCGGCAATTTATTTATTTTCGAAGGTTATTAGATAAGTACGTGCTAAGTCTTAAATATTAGATCACCAGACAGTATAAATATTGATCTTAGTTGCAAGAATCTCACGAAAGATTTCACTTAAAGTTTCATTAAAACATGGCGAAATTTCACACAAATTTGAATCAATTTATTGTGAATTTTGAAAAGCGGAAGAAAAAGAAGTTCGCGTAGAGATAAAAAAAATTATATTAAAGAGAAAATGCGTAGAAAAAGGCGCAATATAATTTATTAAACATCATCGTTATTTAGAATAATAACTTTTTTGGTAACTTTCACAGTTGTGACCTGTAAGGATACAATGTTGAATGCCCACATGAGATTATTACTCAACAAATCATTACAAAACTCATTGTGTATTTATTGATGAAAGAAAAATGAGGGCGTGGGGAATCGTTAAGATTGTAGACATCTCAAACAATAATTTACAAAGTATTTTTATTAATATGTTACAAATGACAAAATTCTTTGCAATAAGGCTGTCATGATTTTTCTCTGAACCAAACAGGCTTCACCAATTTTTTATGTATAATAAATATCAATAAAATATGAGGCTGTGAAGTATAAATTGTGAAGGAATCTGTATCACTTTGTAACAATGGATGAAACTCGGATTCAGTGCTATCAATATGAGATAAAAACTTATTCTTAAACAATGGAATTCTAGCCTACCCCCTAGTGGATGCCGTTTCATCAAATGTATAGTCTAGTGCATCAGTCTTCTGGAATGCTAGTGATATAACCAGTGCAGACTTTTAATAAAAGTGTTTAACTATGTGTGTACAGATTTAAACTTCTTTGTCTAATAAACAATAAAAGGAAGAAAAACCACCATAAAGCGAGAAAAAAAAAACTATTTACATTTTCATATTTTTGTGGAAGTGAGCGCCAAAAATATGACTTAGTCACTAAGTCTTTCCACATCTCTCGTATTTACCAGATCTAGCTCCTTTGGTTCACTCTTTATTTCCAAACTTAGAAGGAAGTTTTCCTCGAAGGAGAGAAAATAATTTGGAAAAAACGTACTACATGAATGTAATAAAAGCAACAATGAAATAAGAATACAAATCTCAAAGATATAATATTTTTCTCGTCAAGGAAATTATACATATCGTAAAAATTAGAATTTTCTTAACTAAATTACTAAACAAATCTCATAGTACACAGCCACTTCTGAATAAATTCAGAATAATATATTTAAAGCGAAAATTTAGCAGGAAGCACTACGAGCTTAAATGAGGATAAGCAGTTTGAATTCAGATACTTTAAAGGCTGCAGAGCCATTAAAAGACTGGATAAAATGCATTAAAATTGTCTTTCTATCCACTTGAAAGTAGTTTAAGGCCTTATCTTTTAGCTTCTGCAGTTTGAATACCATTATTAAGCATCTGATAAGAAACCATTATTTCTACTTTCCCTCTCGGGAGCCCTTAAGCTGTAATTATGCTTTCTCCAGTCCTGGTTTGTTTACGATAGATTTCCTGGTAACAATAGCACTATGTCAGTCTAAAATGTTTGTTGCTTTCAGTTACAGTAAACTACTTGTAAGTTCTGGAATATACAGACAAACTGTAAGATCAAGAGTAGTATATTAGGTGCAGTTTTACTTTTATTTATTCATTTATAATTGAACAGATAATAATTTTCATGCACCACAATGTACAACATGGGATTTATAGAAGTAAGTATAGAAAAAATTTAAATTTTGAACAAAAATTTCAGAGCAAAACTTAAAAAAATATTGGAAAACAAAGCAAATGATATGGTAGAAAATTAACAAAAATCAATAATAACACATGAAAAATAATCAAAGTACAAATACAAATATACAAACAAACACATGAAAAATAATCAAAGTACAAATGCAAATATACAAACAAACACATGAAAAATAATCAAAATATCGAAATACAAATACAAATATGCACACAAACGCATAAAAAATAATCAAAATACAAATGCAAATGTGCAAACAAACACATAAACCATTACAAAAGCAATTTCATAGAAAAATTGTCAAAACTTCATTATTAAAACAACGCTTAAAAACAAAAATAAATAAAAAAATGTAGAGCACACACACACACACACACACACACACACACACACACACACACACA
>JAOUZG010015275.1:5590536-5604681 GCA_026289955.1 Argiope argentata | reverse complement strand
CACACACACACACACACACACACACACACACACACACACACACAATTAAATTTTTGATAGGTGAAAGTTAATTGTATGAAAGCAGAGCTTTGTGAAATGGTAAGGCTCGTGAGCCGTAGGGTTCCAGATACCATTCCAGCGTAGAATTGTCGTATAATGGGGTCTGTTGCACGTTAAATACGTCAACACCAAACATCTTCCAGCTGGTGTGATGTGGAGAGAGAAAGTGCTAGCTCAGGTGTCTTCCTCGTCATCTGACCGCGATTCAGAATTACGAGGTCCTTCCCAAAATAGATCTAAATCAGTTCTTTTTGTGGGGTCAAGTCAAAGAAATTATTGAGACAAGATATTGTGTATGTACAACCGATGCCAAAATATTTGGAACTTATGTATGGAGCCCGTTGGCATTACTTGAAGAACGCGTTTGCGCAGTATTCAGAAACATTGACAGTAGCAACAGAGTGATGCTACAAAATGTTTGGGAACGAACTGGCTTACAGATTGGATGCATAACATGTAACATGAAAATCACCAATCGAGCATTTGTAACCTAAAAATACTCGGTTTATTTTTCTTTAAATTCCTTTATCACTTATTGTAATAGGTGCAGTAGTTTCGAAAGTATGATTTTTTAAAGTCAAATCCGTCACATTTCATTACGTCACCAACACACCTACATCGCCAAATTAGTCCAATATATAGATCTTCTGTTTTAAATTCCCATAGAGCAGTCTTTTCACGCTGACGCACGATTCCATTAAAATTAATTTTATACAATTATACTATTTACAAAAATTTACAGTATTTACACAAAAATTCATACATATTTAAAATATTTACATCTATTTTACACAAAATTCGCAATAATATTAACAGTACACAAAATAGTTATTCAAAGAATGCATACATTTTTTGAGGCATCCTATAGTCCTACTTATATAATTTCAACGAGTCTAGATTTTAATGAATATGAATTCGTGCAACTCGTATTTATAATTTTTTTTAGTATGTCTTAAATCTTTAAGATTTTTTTTTAATATTTTGAAAACATTTTTCAGTGTGATATTATGTTAAAACTAAATGAGCTTCAAAACTTCACGCGTTTTTTTACAGAAATTCTTTAATGAGAAAGATATTTATCTCGAACCATAAGTATTATTTTTCTCAAATAAATTATATATAATTAAAAGTATAATCGTAATTCTTTCATGTGAGTGTATAAAATTAAAAACATTTTTCCATCTTCCTCGATTGAGGATTAGCTGAAATAACAGGCTGATGAATTATACATAGAATAAGAACATTTATTTTCTTTAATCAAATTAATAAACATAAGGATTTTTTTAAAATTACAGCAAGCACTAATTTTTAATTTGAGAGACCTAATAGTAAATATTATGAATAAATGATAAAAATAAGTAAATACAAAAATGCACCAGTTAATGCTAATTGTTATTTTAAGAAAATATTTAATGAACATATTTTTTCCTAACACATAGGACTACTAAAGTTGCAGGAAATTTAAAATGTATTTTTTCTTTTTCATTTTAGAGCAGTTAAAATGCATATATTAATCTTTAGATGAGACCTAGATAAGCTTTTAATCACCATCAAAATATTCTAGTTATTTTAGAATATTTGATTGTTTTGATATTTTTATAAAAGACGAAGAAATTAAAAAAGTATTTATATTAACGACAATAAGATCCTAATCTATAAACGCTATATTTTGCTTTCTCACAAATAATTAAAATATTTAGTCAAACTAAATATTCCTTCGTTTTGAATTAATATTTTGATTTAATGAGTTTTTAAATACTAAAAAACAAAGCTTCCTTTGGAATATTAGAATATTAATCGAACACTCATTTCTAGAACTTAATAGTTTTTAATAAATTCTTTAAAGAGATCGCATATAAAGAAATTGTAAAATCTCTTAATTTTTATATTTATTAAAATATTCATCCTTAATAAGAAAATATTGAATATAACAATAAAATCGCTTCTAATCATCGTTAAATTTTAAAATATTCAGGATGTTTATAATAATATCATCCTTTTTAATGTTGACTATAATCAAAAGTATTGTTTGGGATTTTATGAAAATTTGTGTAGCATATACAGATGAGAAGGAACTTCTTTTCAATGGATAAAAAATTTGTTCAAACATTAACCATTATATTTTAACCATGTATTATAATAAAAACATAAAATGTTCGGAGCATTTCAAAGACCATATTAAAGTCCACTGTAGAACACGTTATTTTTTTTCTTTTGGTACCAGACGGTCAGGGCCTGATTAAGGTAAGGGCATACTGGGCAGTTGCCCCGGGCCCTCACTTATGTGGGGCCCCTCAATTTAAATAGAAATTTTATTTTGTATTTTTTTCTTTAACGAATGTTCTTCATTACTAAAGTATTGAAGTAGAGGAGAGCCCAAAGTTTTTGCCCCGGGCCCCAACTCTTCTTAGTCGGGCCCTGCAGACGGTAGCTAAAATCGGGACCATTAGGTTGAATATTTTTATTGTAGTAAAAATGTTTACCTCTGTCGGCAAAATTTCAAACTAATTTTTTTATTCCATTGAAATACTCTTTTATTCACAATTTTCCATTTCTTCAATATGTTTTAAACAAAATTTTACATCTTTCTGAACTGTTGTTTCATGTTTAGACAGCTTTATGGCGACTCCATAATATCTAATTTTTTTTCTTTAACTTCAATATTTGAAATTATATTTTGATTGTATAATATGTATAACAGTACTTTTTATAAAAAAATTGATTTGTTTCTGAAATATATTTATAAAGTTGGGATTTTTGTAAATCCCTAAGTTTTTTTTTAAATACAGTTATTTCTACATTTTTTCTCTGGCAGCTATTAATATATTACATAAACTTTACTATGAATTTCTTCCTACTAATAATATTTAAGTTTTTTTAAGTAATTTTTTTGTGTGAAATAAAAAAAAAGTTAATTTAGTTATTTCAGTTGATATTGCTATTAGGATAGGTGAATATTGCTTACACTTGTTCAGCACGAATAAGTTATATTAAAATTCACTTTGAATTCTATTTTTTTTCAATTTTTGATATTTAATAAACTTACGGCTTATTCTATCCTTAAAATGTTTCAAAACATATGAATTTAAATAATCTCTGGGTTGAATTATTTTGTTTCCAGAAAAAAAAATCAAAATTTTGATTCATGACTTTTATTCAAAAATTCACGTCCACAAATAGTTTCGAAAACACTATGAAATAAAGGCGTAGATAGTCAAAGTGTCAAATAAATTTTTTGAAGATTAATGCTAAATGAACTTAACTTAGTATGAGTTGAATATTAAGTCTCCGTAAAATAATGTAACTCTGTTTCTATTAAAAAATATTTTCTTTCCACAATACTGACATATTTAATATTAAATATTGCTTAGCTTCTAGGAACTTGCTTTGAATCTCAACGAAGGGTATTTTGAAGCAGACTAGGATTTTGATTTGTGGCCAGAGAAAAGGGCAATGCCGCCTATTCTCCATCCCTTCACGTCGGAATATTGGGAGGATTTTAGACGTCTACGGAATTAACGGCTATCAATCAAAGCAAGGTTTAAAAATAAATCGGCCCTTGAAAATTCGTACTTTCAAGTTTCAAAGTTAATATTTTACTGCAAAACCACTCTGGAACTTACAGTGTCATATAGAAGAAGTTATATGCTTAGTAAAATATCAACTGAAGCATAAAATAAAAATTAAAAATTAATTTCAATTTTATTAAAAGTTAGCTAGTTTTCAAAATATATAAGAAATCTAATTTATCTACTTTAACATATTGACTAAGATATACGATATATACAAGGTTCATAAACGATGGATTTAATTCTTTTAGCTATGGAAAATTTTAATGCCAAAATTAAAAAAGAAGAATTTATTATTCAAGCTTCTATTTTCACGTCAAACTCATCCAAATAATTATGTAATTCAAGCATGCAGAGAACATTCTTGAAAGACACGATGTCTTGTTCATAGCAACGCATGTTTTGATTAAACCTTATGACTTTAAACGAGAAATTAATATATTAAAATAAGTTTATTGATCTCTTATATCTTGAAAGCGATTTTTTGGATCAAATTTTATATTTACAAGGTTTTGCGTTTTAAGTTTATCTATATAGGTGACTTGCCAGAAAAAATGGAATTTTACGCAAACACAACCTCTGTGCCATCCTGGCACAGAGGTAGCACCTCTTACTCGTGATCTGAGCGTCCCGGTTAAGGTATGGTTATTCTTCTGTATTTTATTTGTGAGGTGTATGCATGAGCCCACTGTAAAAAGGAGCTGTGCAAGCGACTGTGATAAGTGAGTAGCTAAGTCGTACTCTTGGCCCTAGTTGGTGCTAATTTAAAGCAAGAGACGCTCATTCGGCTTAAAACCGCTGACGGTCGTCAGCGCGCTTGTCCATGGCAAGTGCCATTAGTAACAACAACATAAGCATATTAAACTTCCTATTCACTGTATGGTCGGTGTAGAGTAGTAGTGGTCAGAACAACGTAAATGACGCGTGTAATGTGGGTTCTAAGTTCGAGGCGTGTTTTTTACTTCATTTTCTTACTTAAGCATTTATATTTAATACTTTTGCTTTTTAAGTTTATCTATGTAAGAAACTTCCCTGAAAAGACGCGATTTTAAACGCACACACAATTTTTTTAAATCCTTTGCACTTCGAAAAATAATTAGATGCAAAATTATTCACCTAATACAAAGATTTGTTTATTGCTATGAAAAATAAATATACATAAATCTTTTAAATCGAATTTCTTTGAAAATTTAATCTACATCTCTTAACCATCATGTAGGCGTTTTTAACAATTAAATTTGAAAAATAAATGAATAAAACGTCAAAATGATGCACAATCTTGAATGGTGAGTCAGAGGCGCCATCGGAGTGCAAAGGGTTAAACTAACTATTAGAACCGTTTAGTTGACAATTCAATACATCACGATCTTCGACCTGATTTTACCATGATAAAACTAAGAATAAGTTCGAAAATATACTTAATGATAGATAAACGGTAAAAGGAATGCTAGAATTTAACAGATTGTTTCGAATAATGTATTAAACTTAGCGCCTTCACCATGATAAAACTAAGAGTAAATTCGAAAATATACTTAATAAACGGCAAAAGGAATGCTAGAATTAAGCAGATTGCTTCGAATAATGAGTTAAATTAAGCGCTTTCACCATGACAAAACTGAGAGGAAATTCGAAAATATACTTAATGATAGATAAACGGTAAAAGGAATGCTAGAATATAACAGATTGTTTCGAACAACGTGTTAAACTAAGCGCATTCATAATTTTTAACATTTAAATAACCAGTTCATATGTAAGTAAGATTGAAAAATATTCATGTTTAATAAGTATGAAATTGGTATCTAAATATTTCCTCAAAAAAAAACATACAATTTTACAAAAAAGAAAAAAATTGATGAACGCAGCTTGGTCTTTGAAATATAAATGCTAATGTGCAAAAATCAAATTTAATCTCGTTCATAAACGCCAGAAGTACCTCGTATTTTACTTTCCTCTGATGACATTAATCTGAATTTTTTGACATAAAGTATTTAATACCATCAAAATCTTGTATCAAGTAGAAAATAATCCGCTTGTTTTTCTGCACTCAACTTTATAAATATTTTTCATTGCTCCATAGTTTCTGAAGCAGCTGCTAAATTCTTTGAGCCTTTTTCTGGAACATTTCCTAATGCTTTCAAATAAAAGAGCACCTTTTCTTTTATAACACCCCGGAAGTGTCAAAATGCCATTCAAAATGTATCTGATGCTCATTTAGCGTAAAATAAAGGATCTCTTGAGATCAACAAGTGTTAGAAAAATGTCGGTATCATATCTATTCTTGGAATATAACGTCGTAACTGTGAAAAGAAATGTTGAAATACATTTTGAAAGAAATCTCTTAAGTATTTTTTTATATTAGGAGATTCATGTAAAGGGATTTTTGATCGTTGAAAATGAAAAGGAGCATATTTTTCACATTTTTGTAGGTACATTTGAAAATTGGTCTATCAAAATTGTTGTCTTATGAGACAATTTTATCAATAAAAGCAACATTTCCATCATTTTAAAGTTTCATTTGTGCGCCAAGAAGAGAAAAATTTGTAAAAGCATTTTTAAATGGAATTTTGACATTTATTTTAAAATTAGTATCTGGAAACTTATCGTGAACAATGATTAAATTCTAGATGAAATTTTTGGAGAAAAATTGAAACAAGAGAAAGAAATAAATCTTCAGAATCGATGGGAGGTAAAATTCACGAATCTTTACCACTGTCAATTGTTTCTAAAAGCAAAGAATTTATACTATCTATGACGTAGTAGATATTTTTGAGCTCTAAACTTTTATACGCCATGATTAGAATATTTGTGTTTCTTGTTGCTTTATGGGAGTTGAGTTTATTTGTATTAACATCCCGTTTTAAAGCAACATATGGGATATTGTGGGATTTATCTTGTAATTCTGAGCCACTGTCAGATGACGAGGACCACATATGAGCTTGTATTCCCCTCCCCAAGCATTTGCATCACACTAGAGAGGAAGATTTTCTTTATGGGAAGTTGTATTCCTGTCTAGTATATAAAAGCAAATTCAAAAGGAAAAAAAAAAGGAAATAAAATCGCTTACAAATAAAAGAAAATTAAATGATTTAATGCAGCTCAAATTTCAACCTTATTTAAATCTAGTAAATCATCAAAGTTTTTTGCATCAACTTTTCAGCAAATATTAAAATTACATTTTTATATAATATTTACTTTTATATAAATTTCTGTTTGATTCACATTTTAAAAATATTATTGCGATCTAATGTATCATTTGTATTTCTCTCTCTATCAAAAATAGTCATAAAGGATTGATGAATACATTTTTAATTAAAAATTCATAGTATCAAGGCTTAAACGTGTTAAACCAATTTAAAGAATGATTAATCTAAGTGAAAATTTTATTTGATGCTGATGTGAAGAAAAACAAAATTGTCGACAAAATTTTTTATTTGATTAAAAAAACCTTGTTCTTTTATATATTTGTCAATCAAGAAATTGTTGAATTTAAAAAAAATGTTCCTTTTAGAAATAGTTTCACTTGTTTATAAATAATATAAAATGTGAAGACATTTTTTATGAAAAGTAAATTTTTTACAATTTTTTTATTTTAATTTAAACTATTTACTATAATAACATTTTTTAAAGAAAAATAAAATTCAAATCGTATTTATTTTATCCATATATTATTACTGGATTTTACTAACAATGCAGCCCATAAACTAGAAAATATTAAAAAACATACGGCTTGTATCAAGCCAAAGTATATATTAAAACTTACATACGTCAAAGAACTTTATCTAAATATTAAATTATCTAGGTATTTCAAGAACTGAAAAAAAACACCTTCTCAAACATTAAAAAAAACATAAAATTGAATGAATATCTAATTTGAAAGGTTTGAATAATGGATTGTACATATTTAAATAAATACTTTTCGAAACATTTCGAGACAGGGAGTTCTCTTTTTTACTTTATTATTTGGATGCTGCATTCAAACGCTCCTTGAAACAAGAAATGTTAATTATGGAATTTGACAGAAAACCTGCGGGGAAGCCAGAACTAATCAGGAAGTGTCACAGAGTTTGAATAATTTCTTTTATATTGTTTCTCCCGATATCGGATATTTACAGAACTTTCCGTTGTAGCAAAAAACACAAACGCTAAAGGTGTAAATTTATTATTTGTATTTTACAGGCTTATGTTATTAGATCAAATGCTAAAGGCTTAGACTTATTATTTGTATTTTACAGGCTTATGTTATTAGATCAAATACTAAAGGTTTAGAATTATGATTTGTATTTTGCACGCTTATATTATTTTATCAAATATTTAGTTTTTTGTTTGAATAAAAATAGTGCAGATATTGTTTAAGCATTGCAAAGAGGTATCTTATATTCAAAAACAGTTCCTAGACTTTGATATAATAATATTTACAGAACTTCCCGTTGTAGCTTAAAATACAACTGTTAAAGGTACAGACTTATTATTTGTATTTTACAGGCTTGTGTTATTGGATCAAATGCTAAAGGTTTAGACTTATTATTTGTATTTTGCAGGCTTATACTATTATATCAAAGATTTAGATTTTTGTTTGAATAAAAAAAGTGCAGATATCGTTTAAGCATTGTAAAGAGGTATCTTATATTCAAAAAGAGCTCCTAAATTTTTTTGTTATATATTAATGAACAATTAGTCATTCAACTAATTGCGACCAAACCATCATTAAAATATTGTTATACATCTGAATTTGTAAAATTTGAGATATTTTAAACTTAAAAAAATATTCACTATGGAGGTTAAAATTATTTATTATATCTTTTAAAAATAATGTGAAAGATTCTTTCATATAAATTGTTGTAATTTACAAGGTCTTTCTATTGTCCATAATTTATTTTTTCATTTATATGGAAAAATTTGTTCTACCAGTTGCCGATATCGTTTAAGCAGATATCGTTCGAATCGTATATCGTATTGAAATACGATTCGAACGAATAATATATCGTAAATACGAAATCGTTCGAATCGTATATCGTTTTGAAATACGATTCGAACGAATAATATATCGTAAATACGAAATCGTTCGAATATCGTATTGAAATACGATTCGAACGAATAATAAATCGTAAATACGAAATCGTTCGAATCGTATATCGTATTGAAATACGATTCGAACGAATAATATATCGTAAATACGAAATCGTTCGAATCGTATATCGTATTGAAATACGATTCGAACGAATAATATATCGTAAATACGAAATCGTTCGAATCGTATATCGTATTGAAATACGATTCGAACGAATAATATATAGTAAATACGAAATCGTTCGAATCGTATATCGTATTGAAATACGATTCGAACGAATAAAATATCGTAAATACGAAATCATTCGAATCGTATATCGTATCGAAAATTGCAGATATCGTTTAAGCATTGTAAAGAGGTATCTTATATTTAAAAAGAGTTTCTAGACTTTTTTTGTTATTTGTTAATAAAAAAATTAGCCATTCAATTAATTGCGACCAAACCGTCATTAAAATTGAGATATTTAAAACTTAAAAAAATATTTATTATGGAGGTTAAAGTTATTTATTATATCTGTTAAAAATAATATAATTTAATTTAATATAAATTGTTGTAATTTACAAGAACTTTCTATTGTCCATAATTTTTTTTTTTCATTTTTATGGAAAATTTTTTTCCACCATAGAGTTTGAAATCCTCTAAATGCTATGAAAAATGTGATTGTTTTAATACAGTTTTTAAAAACTTTAAATCTTTCGTACTGGGTTAAACCTTCTCTCGTTGCTGTGATGTGCTCGTGATATGGAAGTTTGAAGAGGGTAGTGTCACCTCAATTTCATCATAGTCATCTGATCACGTTTTAAAATTAGGAAGCTGTTTCAAAATAACTTTTGTGCTACTTCGAAACAGAACGTTGACATTCCAAACTAACCAAATGAACAATGAAAGAAAAAGATTAATTAATTACTTAATAAAATAATTAATTTCTGTAATAAATTATTTAAAGTCATTATATATTAATTATTATTAAATTTTCACAATTACATCAATCTTAAAGGAGAAATTTTAAATGTAAAGTATTTAAAAATTATTTCTCCAAATATTTTTTTTCTACTAATAAATAATAATCTGAGTTGGATGGTATTTCATATAATGTTCATTATTTTAAATGTTGTAATAATGGTTTTCTTTACGTGTTTTTGTTTTAATTATCTCTTTTATCTTTAGATTTGGTGCATTTTATTATTATTTTCAATACACCATGTACGACAATTGTACGATGAAGGAATCATGGACGGGCGTTATGAATTTTTATTGTAATTTGATGATGAATTTTCTATATATTAAAAATACTCCTTAACAATGTTTTTTAATATTATCAGTACATAGTATGGTACTTTAATTCTCTTGACTGTTAACTGATTAGAGTGTTTTAATTTTCCTTTCCCACTCTAACTTTTCGATCGTCCCCAAAATTCACATTAATAGTCTCTGAAATGCTTTCGAGTTAGTTTCCATTTCAAGCTTCTATTCTTAGCTGTTTTTTATTTTCTTTTAAAAAGAATAGGAAACACAATTCTTATTGTTTGAAAAATATAAAAAATCCAGTTTTTATTTGTATCTATCCAAAAATACTTTGTCATTCAAATATAAAAAATGAATAAATCGGTATAATACTAATAAATTATGCTATGAATTATTTTTTGTTTTTCAATAAGTATCAGATTCTCATAAATCTATTTAATTTGTTACTTATTGCTATAATTATTAGGTTGTGGTAGTTTCATCTGAATAATTTTAAACATTTTTTTTAATACTCAATAACTTAAAATCTACAATAGATATATCACAATAACATATTTTTCTTCTCCGTTCCTAATACTCCTTATTTAAAAAAAAGACTTTGAATCACTGTATATTTGAATCACCGGGTTTTTTAAATATTCACGATTTTGTTGCTTGCTTTTGACAAAAATTTGTTAAATAATGTGAATTTTTATAATGGTAAGCTATCAAAAATATTCCGAAGAATTAAAAAATTTTCCTCATTTTTTTCATTTTATTCCATAAAATTCATTCATGATTAAAGTCAGTCTATTAAACACGAAACAAATAAATAATACAATTGTTCAGTGTTATTTATTCATGAAAGTATAAATAAATAATTTAGCATTCAGTATTTCCAAATATAATATTTTCGAAAAAACAAATAGTTGATGGTAAAGTAATTTAACATTTACCGACGAAGCCATGTAGGATTTCTCTTCATGCTGCAAACATACCACATTTGTGTTAACATCTCAAAAACATTTCTTTTTCAATATTGAAATGCTTTTCAGTTGCTTTAAAATATGGAAAATAACTAGAGAATTCCAAATATTTCATTAAATTCCTTTTAATAGAATTATCCTTTTGAATGCTTATATAAAAATCTTCAATTTGAGCTCTCAGACGCAATTCAGGTTTTTCGCTTATTTTATAATTTTCTAAATTCTCTTATCATAAGAGATTGTGCAAATGCTTCAACAGAGAAAGATCTGAATTTCAAATTAAGTAACCGCAGGGTGAAACATATCTAAATAACTTTTACTGAAAACTTTTATTTGCCAAACCCAATAACATTTTGAATGGCAGGCTGATCACGAAAACAATAATTTTTGAGTAATTATAAGGGAAGTAATCATATATTTAAAGAATGAAGTAAAAACTTCAAAATGTCTATTCCGAAATTTTAATTTTCAGTTAGTACTTATAGGAAATTTGTATAAATGAATACAGTGAATGTTACAATTTTTTTCCTTTTAAATGTTATTAAATTCGTGTTACTGATTGATGTATTGTATAGAAAATATAGAAAATGAAAATACGTTAAATATTTAAAATTTAGAAATAGACCTTCCCGAAAGAAATGTCACTTGCATTAATACTGTTGGATAAAGCTACCAAGACGATCAAACAAAAATAATGGTATTTACGCTTATATAGTACTCTTTACATATCCATAGCAAAACAATGTAATTTTTCAGCAATAAGTATTTCACTTATTCAAGGCTATTGGTTGTGAAGATACTTTTATGTCAAATGTTACACTTACGTTTTTTTACACAATTAGCGTCGGCATCTGGAAGTACTTTACAGTACAGACCTCACATCATGTGATTTCTTGATATTTCTGACTTTTTAAAAGAATAATATCGACTAATGTGTTGTAATATCAGATGTTGAGGTACAAACTTTCCGTAAAAGTGTAATGAATAAAGAATTTAAGGGGACTATTATCAAACTCAAGAAATGATCCTTCTTATTGTAAACAGCTCAGGACAGTCTTTCAGTAGAAGATAAAATGTAATTAAATAATTAATTATTCTTTTTTTGATGAACAACAAAAGAGAATTTATTGATAATAACTTAATTCGAAATAAAATCTACTTGATTAAATATTGCACTTTTATAAAACTGTCCTTCCAGATCTCTAACAGTTTCTTTGTCTCTAGTTAATAAGTTTAACTGTATACCTGTACTGGTGTCTGATGGTCAGATAATGTTTACTGGTAACTTGGATGCCACTGGCAATTGTCTTTTAGATAGCAGCTGTATTTAATATTCTAAGAAAATTTACAAATAAGCAGGTATTAGTTATTCCAGCTGATTTCTGATATCATTAACAGTTTTGAGATAAAACATTTTTGATATACATAAAATATAAAAGTTTAAACATATTGTTGAAAGTATTTCGCATTGTATTTTGAAAGAAAGATGTCATACATCTTATTCAAAAGTCTTATCTCTTTGATAAATAAAGTATTTAAAAATTATTCTTCGATGCAGACAGTTGATTAAAATTCATGGAGGCAAATTCTTCCTCAGAGGCTTATTGTTTCTTTGAAACAGATCAGTAAATAAATCTGTGATCGTTTGCAAGGATTTCGTGAATGTTTCAAAAAAAAGGCAACAGAAAATTCACTCTTTAATTTTGGGAATGTACCAATTTTTTGAAATATTTATCACCATTTTCATTAATTTTTAAACATAAATTTTAGTGCGAACAGAAACGAAAATCGAAATTTTCATTCTTCTTCTCTTGTTTATCTGATTCTCTAAGTAAATAATAATATCCCTTACAAGGGTTTATGAAATATTATATATTCGAACAATACTAGATATTCAAATTCTTAATAAAGCAATTTACCGAAATAAAGCTGTCATACATTAATTAATTACGGTAAAGAACAAGCTAATAATACTTGTACTGCATGGATGTAATCAAACTAAAAGTCCATGTATGCAAAGCGTGCAGAATTTCAATTTTCTTATCGTTCTAAGAATGTACAACAACTTGCTTTCACTTCCTGGGAGATTAAACAATGTTGCTACTTTAATAAGACTCATCGTCATTTCTCGTGGGAGAACAAGCGAAATATACTCCACGGAACAGTAATTTGTTACCTAAGAGACAAGGAAGAGAGAACATTCGGATGTTATCGATCCATGTCTCTTTTTTCTGGTTAGTGGGAACACTATACGCGCACGGAAATCCCTAAAGGTATGGAACTTATTTGCATACTACAGAAAGCGGCCAACCAACATGTGTAAAACTTAAAAATTAAAATTAATTGAACCTTCCTACCATTTTTCTTTACCTTTCTAAGTATCTCTTTAATTAACGCTCTGGTACTTTTCTAATTCAAGAAAGGTACCTATTTAATGCTGCTTAATAGGAGCTAGCTTTCTATAGATTCAGCGGTTTTTATTCAACATTCTTCTAATCTTTTCAAGCTATTTTAAATTTTAGAGCTTCTTGAGATGTAATTAAAGTGAATATACTTTGTGCAAGTAGTTTTCTTTATCAGTTCGGGAGCATTCATTCTGCCATTAATTCAGAAAATTAAGCTGAAAAATGTATCGTTTAATTGCTCGAAGGTGGAAGAAGAATAGATGTTATTTTCCTGATATTGCTTAAATTGACATAAAGAAACACAGCACGTGATTCAGCAAAATCTTATACTGTTGTACTCTTTCATTGTACCCTACTGTTTTGTACTTCACAGAAAATATTAAAGAATAGAAAAAATCAAATGATTTTGTACATTTTAAAGGGAATATCTGCGTGTAATTTTATTTTTAGACATTTATTACCATTCTTTCCTCAAACTCCTAATAAACAATTAATTAAATAATATTATTTTTTTAACTCTTCTTATTAGTTTTAAAGATAAATTTGAAATAATCTAATCAATATAAATCTATTCAAAAATCAACAAGATGGAAGGCTACACTTTTAAAAAAGTTAAAGGATTCGCAATAATTTTACCTTTTACAGTGCTTTTAATAAAATTGGTAAAGATATTTTGTTTCTATTTATAATTTTTATATGCTAATTGTACCATTTAAGTAATTTTATATACTTAAAATGATATATATTGCTGAAATGTACAACTATTTTGGATACTTTCCCTATAACCTTCATTCATTTCGTGGAAACCGAATCATATTGTGAAGAAAATTAAA
>JAOUZG010015275.1:5525190-5590436 GCA_026289955.1 Argiope argentata | reverse complement strand
TATATATATATACTGAAACAATTTTAAAAGAGGTACATATAATAAATTGCCATTTTCATAATAAATTAGAAAGATACACAAATGTATTAAGAGAGCGCGTATGCTGCTATTCCTAAAGACATAGTGGAACTAAGAAGAATAAAAAACGTATATGTAAGTGAAAAAATGTTAAATCCGGCCTGATGACTTTCTCAAGGGTCCCCATCAAGCAAGGATTCCAATAAAAAGTGGAATTTTTTTCTGTAAAGAGTTAGACTATTGTCTAAAAAATTAACTCTTTTATGACCCGAAAAATTCCAAATTTTAAAGTAGAAGAGAGGCATCAATTTTTAGCACAAAAAAAAAAAAAAAACAATAAGAACCCCCCCCCCAAAAAAAAAAGACAATTAGAAAAAAAACTCACAAATAAAATTCAAGATTGAAGAAAAAACATATATCACAAATTACTAAATACAATAAAAAATAAACCAATATTAGCAAAAGAAAAGTAAGAAAATAAGAAGTCTAGAACATATTCTTAAGAGAGAGATGTGCACCCAAGCAGTGCTAAAGAGTAAATGAAACAGACTGGAAGAAATTGAAGCGAATGCCAAATCAGGACGGATACTGGAGAAGAGCTGCTTTGTCCAATCAGAGATTAGTTTAGGTCTTCAAATCCCACCCCCGAGACGAAGACTGAAGTTTTAGCTAATTAATGCGTAGATTATTCGATTTCGGGCTTTTTTAATTCAAAATATTTTAAGTTTTTATAGGTATACAATCTCATGGATAAAAGGCAAATATAGGAAGAAGATTTTTAATATAATAAAGTTAATTGTATTTTCCTCTGATTTTCAAATCAGAGGAAAATGCAGAACTTTATTATATTAAAAATATAATAAAGTTCAAGTACATTTTTTTAAATTGTAGTGGATAACATTTTATGTTAATACAGTTTTTTCAAATATTAATTCATTAATTTTTTATTTATTAATTAAAAACTAACTTTCTCGCCAAAAATTTTCATTTGCCCTCCGCCAAATAAGTAACGAGTTTAGTTTATTTTTTACTCACACTAATGAGGTTAGATGTATCATATTTTCAGCCGATTACTTTAAACAATTCTGTTTATTTTTATAATTTTTGATGCATTTAAAATTAAACGTTAAATAATCGATTTCTTCGATTCATTTTGAGTACTTTCGAATTAAAATAATACAGAATAAAGAAAATTAGAAATTTCTAATCTGTATTGCGTTCGCAAATGGTGTAGAAAAATCACGTATTTTGCGTTGTCACAGTTGGATTTGAATCCTCCATTGGAGTTGAAAATCCAAAGCAAGTATAATTTTTTGATCAATTATTTATTGTAATTCCAATTGTCATGCCAGGAAAATCTAGTTAGTATGGCATTGGATTCACATCCCTTTGAAATGCTAGTTCGAGCACCATATATAGAAAGCAGATTGGAAATTGTTGGAAAATGCGCTCTGTATTTATCCACTTAATATTGTGATTCTGTTATATTTCTATCTATATTTGTATTAATTGTAATTATTTAATAAAAAGTAACTATAATAAAAATTTTCTTAGCTAACTTAAGTAAGAATTGATTTTTTAAAATTATTTTTTATATTACTTGTTTTAATTAAACTTGGGAACATGTTGAAAAGTGCGATTTAGGTCAGTAAAAACCTTCACAGGATCAAAGGACACCACATGCTTTTTATTGATTATAATCCTTCCAATAAATCCAGATACTCTGAAGTTTCTTCATCGCAGTTCACCATTCTTAAACATTTTTTAAAAATGATTTGGATATAAAGCAATATATATCTCAGAAATCTATTTAGGGAGATTTAAAATGTTGTTGCTTTTTTAGCTTAATTCACTTCTGAACAATTTTCTTCAACTTTTGTCGCTTCTTATTATTTCAAAAAAGGGGAAAAGGATTTATGGTTTAAATGGAATTTCTCATTTCAGTTTTTCTTTTCCACGGAATTGTTTCACAAAGATTTGATTTTGAAACGAGAAGAAAATATCTCAATCCTGCTTCAGGTAAAAAATATATTAAAAAAATACTCTTTTTCCTTTCAAACGAACCGAAAAATTTACAATACAAAATATATTCATTCATTGCTGCAAATATTCTATGAGTCAAGATGTAAAAAAGTAAGCGACGGGATAATGTGAAAATGTTTATCCAAGAGAATTGACTTTCTTCTTCTATAGTATGCAAACAAAAGAAACGCTTGAAGCGAGAAAGATTCATTGAATATTTATTATTTTCCTTCACTTTTCATAAAGAAACGAAGCGGAAAAATACTGAAACACTTTTCCTTACTGAGGAGGTATCAGTATCATTTTTGCGAAATACTTTTCAACATTATTGACGATATTCACCTTGCGCATAATATAAAATAAGCAGACGAAATTTAAAGGAAGTTTAAAAGACCCCCCCCCCCCCAAAAAAAAAGGAAAGTAATCCAGAACTTCAAACGCGAAGGCAGAAACCAATAGTATGCCTAACTCCTTTAGTGTTATATTTTCCATGTCTTTAAATCAAAATTGTGTGAAACTGAATTCATATAGTAATACCTTTAGGATTTATTCATATTTTGAAAGTTCTTTCGTTGGATATTGACTTTTCAGTTGTATGTTTTCGTACATCGTCTTATGAAAAATCGAGTTATTTTCTTCGCTTTTATATTGGCTTATATATTTTTTTATGAGATGTGAGATTGAATTGTAACTGACTAGAAATTGTTCCTTTAAAGTTTATTTGATTTTCGCTATATTTTGAAGTGCTTTAGGTTTAAAAAAAGGCTCCTAAAGAATTTGTATATATATTAAAATAAAACTTTGAGTCACTTCTTTGAGTTATATATAATCGATTAGAATTTCACTCGCATTTGACTTTAAATCACCAAGTATAATACTTTTTATTTCAAGTTTGTAGGAAAAATAAATTGAATTCAAATTTACTTTCAATATATATTTTTGTCGAGTTAAATAAGTCCTCAGCCAGAATATCTCAAAGAATATGCCGTCATTTTAAGAAATATTTTGAACTCTTGCTATAATTTGCGTAAATTCAGAAAGGAGATTTTCTTCTGCTCAATTTCAAATATGAATAAAAATGCAAAATTTAATATATTTTTAATCCAGCCATTGATTGCATTTTTTATTTTTATACATGATATCATTTAATAAATAACAACTGAAGTTTCTCTTAATCGACATTCTTAAAGTTAAGATGTACAATTTTTATCTGTAATACGCAATAAATTAAAAGGGTTTTAATAAGTGATACATTCTCTACAAACCGTAATCTTTTGTACATATAACTCTTCTATACAAAGAATCGGGCTTTTAGGTACTCGAAAGAGAAACTATGCGTTAATTTTGCATGACTGAGAGTTGACAAAGCTTCCTTCGATCATTTAAAAAATGTGAACATTTACTGTCTTTCTAAGTGCTTCCAAAACTTCTTGTTAATACTTTGGAATCGAATGGAAAGCATATACGTTCTAGATTCTGATTTTGAAAGTATTTGTTGCCAATCTTTTCTCAGTTTATGGTCGTTGTCATCCATTATGACGAAGTTATACCCGATATTATTGACTCTCGTTCGAATAATTTCAAGTTGGAGTTCTTGGAATATAAGAGTACTCACCACACAAAGAGTTTCAATCTAAAATCAGTTCCAATCTAGTCTAAAGTTCTATATCCTACCTGGTTTCCCTTTTTAGCAGCAGATGATTGGTAGCCTTTCATGATACGTTTTCTCGAAATCAGAGATATGCCTTTTGTTTAGAAGTCGGTAATCTCATCAAAAAATCTGACTCGTATGAAACTATTCCATGTTTCTATAGCTGATTGGTACCTAGCGACGTTGTCCCTTTTCCATTTCATTTCGATTTTTCTCTAATTTAACAGAAGGAATTTACATAACAACTATTTGCACGCAGATATTGATTATGACTATGTTTACATCACGTAATTACTAATATCCTCATGACATATTATCAGGTTACAGATGCAATAAAATAAAGAGCAAAGACATGGAGACAGATATCTCCCTACTGTTTTGAGATTTGTAAACCAGAAAATTATGATCAAAAGGGATGGCATCCGAAAAATAATCTCAAATCGCTCACTCAATGCCACATTTTTGCTTTTAAATTGATTTTAAAATTTTAAATAACACTTCAACAAACAGACAATAAGCTATAAAACAACATCAATTTTGGTAAAACATGTCAACTTGTGGCTTCTATCCACGTGATTGTCTACCATTTTAATAATTTTAGTAATTTTTTTTCTTGATGCGACCAAAAATATTTCGTGTTAAAAATTAAAATTAGACACAGATATATAGTAAACATTTGATATCTCAGAGCTCTTTTAATTTCTATATAAACTATAATCATATCAACGGTATCTATAGATGTAATTTAATTTATTAGAATTTCTTTTGTCCATTCATATAAATAATGCTTTTTACTTTCACCTTTTCAATAAAAAGAATTGAAAAACTTGAAATCTGCTATCTTAAATTTCATATTATCATGTGGGTACTTTATTATTTTTAAGTCATTGCTTGTCTTAATTAATTTAAGTCATTGACCAATTTAAACAGAGTTGAAACATTCAAGTGACTACCAGAATACGCAAGAGTCGATATATCGAGAATCGGATACATGGTGGACATTTGTGCCAAGTTGTAACTTTTTGTTAATGATAAGTCACCATATGTAACATCCATCTTAATCATTTTCTAATAATCCTAAAAGCGGAAAATTAGTGCCCCAAAAGTGATAAATCACTATACGGTCGTTCATTTTGTAGCTTCAAAAACCTCAAACTAAAACAGCATCAGGTTCTCAAATGAAAAATTTATAGAAACAGATAATATCATAATTATAGAGCTTTAGAGAATAACAACTTTTGTAAACATTCAACTTCTGTACGAGGTATTTATAATTAAATACCCCCTTTTTAGACTTGTGGGAATCTATGAACTTCCACCTGAAAAATGTGAAGCGTTATATATGACAATATAAGGGAAGGTAGAATATTAGGAATGCAAAAGAATCAATACCACATGCAACCGCAAAAGGGTATTACTGAAATTTTTTTTTATTTATAGATAAATTTTTTTTCGGTTGAATTCTTGGAATTCTTGAAATTTTTTTCTCTAAATTATTCTTAATCTTACCTGTTTTTAGAATTTTTAACAGTGATTGGACAGGTTCAAATTTCCTTGAAAATTCAAAATGTTTAATAGAAAAGCTGACGCGAATTTATTATTTTTTAAAATTTACAGCACAAGGAGCAAACTCTTCATGAAAAATCCTAGGTTTATAATAAATACTGCAAAAAAAAAGAATGAAATTCGAATTCAGTTTGTAAGGTAACACGCCCTCTAGTATTCATACTTTGAGCTTTATAAAGTGATTTTTTGTATCATTCCCTTGCTATAACACTTTTATAATAAAATGTCGACGCTGTAAACATCTCAGTATAAAGTATCTTTAACCTATTGATCTAAATCTTTGTCAAACAGCTTTATCGCATAAAAGAGGACGTCGACACTGATGATTGAACCCTTTTCAGAAAACAATTCTTTATATTTTAGTAGGGTTTTTATGTAATAACCCTTGCTAGAGAAATAATCGGAACGACTTCCTGCGTTATAGGAGGTTTATAGGCTAATTATTGGCACCATATATATATATATATATATATATATATATATATATATATATATAACCTTTAATATTTCTAATTCTAGTTTTAATATTTAAAAGAAATGAAAATAATAATAATAACGATAACTTTCCAGGGCTCACACATAGTTTTAATTAGGAATTATTTCATATGTTCAGATTTTTTTTCAAATGAAATTTGTGTGGATTAGTAAAACACTTCTCTGAATTGCTCATAAACATGTGAGATGGCTTTCGAGTATGCTGGAGTCCTCTATCAGTATAATTGCACCTATTTCTAACCTTTAATTTTATCATTTATGGAACAACTAAATCTCCTATTCCAGTGCAGATATTTGGACTAATTTAATCCAATTATTAACCAGCACTGAAATCAAAGTGAAATTGAACTTCTCAAACAAACATCTAAGTTTTGCTTCTGAATTCTTAGACGGCCAAAAAGTTCAGAAAAAAAATGAAACAAGTATTAGTTATATCTAAAATAGTTCTGTAATACTTCTCAGAGTTATATATTTTTTGATCAATAACAATTCTCCTCACGTTTAGCTCGAAAAGTCATAAGCTTAAATACTGCTTTTCATCACGTTTCCAGCAAAAATAAATTTAATTCGCCAGCTTTTTGTTTATTCTTACTGGCAAAATTTTTACTAAGATCAAGGAGGCCAGATTAAGAATCTTTTATAAAATACGTGAAACTATTAATAAATATCTAAAACTTTTTAGATAAAGAAATTCATAAGTTTCTGTATCATAGAAATGCAAGCCGTTAAAGATTTCAGGTTTTCAGATCTCATAAGCCTACTTCAGACACAAAAGAGGAGATTTATTGAAATTTTATTATTTATTGCAGGTTGTGAATAACTTCAGGAAAGTTTCTGAAATTTATGAAATAGATTCTAGGAAAGTTTCATGACTCAGTTTTGTTATTTAAGGCGAATTATGTTTGAAATATAATCGCCAAGGCATTTTTAATATATATTCACTTTCAAATCTATATAGCAAGTTGCATCATTGAGTTTCATTCATACTATCAATTCTATGATTAATTCCTAATTCTATGATTATGAATATGAATGAATTCTGTGATTAATTTCTAATTCTATGATTATGAATATGAATGAATTATATGGTTATGAATCATTTCTATAAATATGAATGAATTCTATGATAATGAATCAATTCTATGATAATGAATCAGTTCTATGACAATGAATCAGTTCTATGAATATGAATGAATTCTATTATTAATCCCTGATATTATGATTATGAATGATTATTTGATTAATTTCTAATACTATGATTAGGAATGAATTCTATGATTTATTCCTAATATTATGATTATGAATGAATTTTATCATTAATCCCTATGTTTCTAATTAATTCTATAAATCAGTGAAATCACAAAAAAAAAATTTCTTACTATTCCAAATTAAGAAATTCTCACTTTTTCATAACGCTTTTTAGCCAAATATTTTCTATATTAAATCATAATTGAAATATTAATAAAATAATTCTATATTTTAATTTTTTGTAATATAGATATTTATTAATAAACAACATTAATTTACCAATATAGTTTCTAAGGTAGTTATCTGTCAACAATCATAAATTTTTCAAACTGTTTAAAGTAATGTTGATAAAAAAGTTGCATTTTACTTTTTTTGGAAAATTTCCACATGTTCATTAATTAAATTATAGATTAATGAATTAAATACCATTTAAAATTACTCTTTAGGGAATTAAAAAAAAACCAAATCTCTTCGAAACCAAGTTTTCCCGAGGCTGTTAAATTCTAGACCGCATTATTTAAGTGTCTTCTAATTTAATCAGACGCTTCAGAAGTTTAATCTATCTCTTTGTGTAAGTTACCTGTAAAATACGAATGTCATTAAACTTATCAGATTTCAATAATTGCACGTCTTAGAACTATTAATTAAAAATACTTGTCTGCAAAGCAAAGATCCTTTCAATAAATCTCAAAATTAAACTTTAATTTCTGCTAACTATTGCGTTAACTAGCCATTAACAAATGCATTTAGATCTTCTGAAATTCATTCATATAATCCATATTATAGTTATTAAATTCACATACTTTTTAAATAGTTAGACAAAAAGTAAAAAAAAATATAAATATTGAATTTCAGGAAGACCGATAGCAGTTTCATTTAGTATGCTAAAATTATGTCAGGTTGGTAAAAAATAATTGTTCTTCTTTAGGACGAAATAAAGAACCAGTTTTTTAAAGAATAAATCATTAAAAACCGTTATAATATTAACTATTTTGTTCGATTAGTTTGATAGCTTTTTTTGGCATTCATTTCGTTTGTTAGAGGATTAGAATGACTAAAAAGACGAGCTAGATGGAGGGCATTTGGTTTGTGGTCTTAAAATAAAATTTATATTTATCTATTTATTTTTAAAGTAAATACATTCACAGGAGATGCAAGTCACCAAGACAACAAAACGTAAGGAACTAGTTAGATAAAATTTGGTTGTTAACACAGTTTTACCGTCTAAAATTTAGATCTACATCCAATTTTTAATGAAATAGATATAAAAATACATTTTAGATGTAGTTGACAGTCTGTTTGTTTGTATAGTTGCATACAAATATACTCAATAATTCACTAACACGACGGATTAGATAGATGAAATATTGTATAAAATCTTGGTCAAATTCGAAGTCTGGTGTCAAATGTTGGCTTTCATCGGTTAACAAAAATATGTCCAAAATACATATTCGGATTTATTTCATGTACTATGAAACACTATGTACTCATAAGCTCAAAATAAATAAATAAATAAATAAAAATAAAATAAAATAAAAATAATAATAATAAAATCTAGGTTCCGTTGGCATTTACAGTTAAGTTTTTACGTTGTGGTGAGGGTAAAAGGTAATACATTCAATTAATGACAAAGAGTATAGAAATTGCGAAATTGAAAACTAGATAATTTGCTTAAGAATGTCAAAAGTTTTTATACTTACGTATTATACCATCTTCGCCAACGGTTTATTAACTCATTGGCGACGGATTTAAATTTGGCGATAGATATAAATGGATTACATCATTCCCGGATTGCCATAATTGGCGGTTTAGCAACTCATAGGCGACGACTTCAAATTTGGCGATAAAGTTGAACGGTATAATACGTAAGTATCAAACTTTTTTAAGAGGATTGATACCATTTCCTCTGATTTCTCCAGACTTTCAAGTTTATATGTTATGAATGATAGCGAAGTCAGTATTCTCGTCAAAGTTTCAACTTTGATTTAAAATTCTGTGGTCTATCATCAAATGCAATGCAGTTTTGAAAATTAGTTCAAATTAATTTGTTGAAGAAACAAATTGATTTTCACTGATTCTAATTGAAAAAAATTGATTCCCAATTTGATTCCCACTGATTTTAATTGGAGAAATTTTATTCCCAATTCCATTAAGTATAGTATATGTCACAAATCAGAAATCTCAGTACAACGTTTTCTTATTTTCTTGAAAATGAGTACAACTTTGAAATTTTTTTAGAGAACAACAAATATGAAAATACTCAAAAACCTTTCAAGCACATTTATTAATCCAATTGGAATTATATGAGATGTGGAAGCAAGTGTCTACAATTTTTTTTATTATCATTTATGACATTATTTATTTGGCGGAGTCAAATATTAAGATTTTGTATTACGAAACGCAGGTGGAATATTGCTGTTCGAACATGCCGTACATCAACTAAAGGGTTTAAATAAATAAACTCAAATGGAGTGGTTCTTTTTATTTGTAAAAGAATACGAAAAATGTATAAAATTTCCTTTTTTATGAAGATCATGAAGTTTTCTCCGCCGAAAAAAAATATCTATTTAAAAGTGGTCTTGTCAATAAGATATATATAGCAACTACCTGTTCTTAAAGCAGGCAGTCATGAAGAATATAGTTATCATAATCACGTAATATACTTTGTATGGTACTGTGTAATATACTTTGTATTGTACTGTTTAATATACTTTGTATGGTACTGTATAATATACTTTGTATGGTACTGCGTAATATACTTTGTATGGTATTGAGTAATATACTTTGTATGGTACTGAGTAATATACTTTGTATGGTACTTTGTAATATACTTTGTATGGTAGTGAGTTATATACTTTGTATGGTACTGTGTAATATACTTCGTAGTTTATAATCTACTTAGACAAAAGAATAAAAACAATTGACGGAAAAAAATTACTTGAGAACTGAGATATTGGACTTATGATATACTGTTTTTAATTCATTTAATTTAAATCTAGTCGTAGTAACAAATCTATTAAATAACAAGCAAACAGCAAATTACGTAAATATTTTACTTTAAATGTTGCCTCAAAAAGCATAGAATTTTTCTGGAGCTGGTCGCAAATAATAGCTTTGTCTACCCAGTGTCTCCAACAAATATTATCGTTTATTTAATCATGTATGGCGAAGCAACAAAACAAAAGCGAGAAGAAAAAGAAAAATGAACATCTGTCTGGTTAAATCAAGGATAAAAAATATACAGGATCATTAGGAAAACCTGCATTAAACGTTCAGCCTGGAAGAAAGAGCCATTTGTTTCGTCTTGTTTCCTCTATTTTATCCTCTATTTTATTGTTTTATATAATTACTTTAATCCTCGTAAACATTTTATTTTCAAAATTGTATGGTGTAACTGTAATTATGGTAATTAGAAATAATTTAATGAGAAGGAATTTTTTCCTAAGCAACTAAACAAAAAAAATGTTAAAAAAATGTGGAGATAAAGTTAATTGAAGCTCCAATTATAAACAGAATGAAACTGTTTAGCTTTTTAATTGGTATATGGTAAACATTTGAAGTAGAAGAATTTTCGTGTGCATATATTAAGTAAGTAGTGTGTAAGTAGAATATTTAAGTGTTTTCAGAATTTTTTTTATCTAATTAATTTGCACAGAAATTAACTTTAATTATTTTTTATTGTTAACTAAAATTCTGTGTATGCAGGTATCTGTGTATGTTTACCGTGCCCATATAAGGCATTTATAGTTGTAAATCCCCATTAAGAGTCAATGAAAACGCATTGCTTTTGACTAATTGGCCAAATATACAGTTAAATCTATATTTCATACTCATAAGTGACGTGCAATGTAACTTGATTAAATTTTGATGGTAAAATCCCCCCCTTTAATGTTAATAATTAATATTTAATTTTTGTCGAAACTATATCCAAAAATAAATACATTTACCTATTGTAATAAATGATTAGAATAGGGATTATTGATAGTAATATTTAGACTCATTAAACAAAACTTAATTTTTATGATTATCACTATGATGTTACTGCCTAATTATTCCACGACAATTGAAATGTTGACTTTTCTCGCATGCAATATTTTAAAGAAGACAATGATTTCTCTTCTTCTTTTTTTTGAATTCCTAATTTTCCTTAAATATATTCTTTAGTTCAGAGAGGTTAATAAATGCACTAGGGGAATTACCTGTTATGTTTGAGTTTTGCGAATTTCTTGCAATCAAATTTATTGTTTCAGAATTCACTTTGGTAAGATTCATATGAGAGTCACAATTTCAAGTTCAAACAATGATATGTACACATTTAAATGCGCTTGCATGGTTATCAATTCATCTAGCTGATATTTTTTCAGCCTCTGTTGACGGTACTTTTAGTAATGAGACTATTCAGCTTTAGATGATCCGGAGAATACTGATTCATCTACCTGATATCTTTTTCAATTTTTACAAGTCAACTTTAGTGATGAAACTGTATACTTATAGATGTTTATATAGCTATTTATTCATCTTTTTTGTACTTCCTTTTACCAAGATTGATGATTTTATTGTAATGAAACAGACAGAGGATTGTACAGCTGCTAATTTGTCTACCTAATATATATTTCAACCTCGATTTATACATTTCTAATTATATTTTCACAAGAAAGCTGTGTGATTCCCACATTGTGTGAACACATTCCAAAGCAAATTATCCTTCTAACAAAATTTGCATACGTTATCTTGCAATACTCTGTACAGAAACTTTTTAAAAACCATTTTGTACAGAGTTTTTTATTCAATTGCAATATCTTTTCTAGAATCAGTGTGGTTGAAAATTTTTTTGAAACATGAACTGAATTGAATGTTTGCAATATTTTTTTTTCACTTCCTCGAATACGAAGTATATAAAGAAAGAATATTAGAATCCTCAAAAAATTCTAATTCCAGGTTTTGGCAGATATTCAGTTTCAAATCTCCTTGAATTAATAAAGGACATTTTTCAAACTATGCTTGCTCAAAATGTGTTGATTTTTATTAAATTTTAAACAAATTCATTGAGAGGAATTCTCTCTGTCTAGCTGCCCAAGTACAAGTGAAAATGAAGCTACAAAGTGAAAAGATCCAGATGGATGAAATTTAGCACAGGTTTAACATGTAAAATACACATCCGTTTCAAATTTCGAATAAGTTTGACCATCTGTTTGCCCATATTTTTTTAATCATATAGATATAATCAATAATTCAAAGCGGTAATAATTAAAGAAAATAAGATTTTTTTCTTAGTTTTTGAATCTCACAAGTCAAAATCAAATTTTGAATCAATTTTGTTGCGTTAACAGTAAGTTTTTTTCTCCTTTAAAATACATATATTCTTAATAACTCGAAAAACTCAATAACGCAATAACTTTTGTGACTTCAATTTTATTTTGATGTCAAATTTTGATTGAAATCGGATGAAAAAAAGTACATAATATTTATTAGATTTTTTGATACTTTGAAAAAAAGTTCATAATATTTATTAGATTTTTGGTATTAACCGCTTAGAATTCACGTCAAAGATCTTTATTTCGTAACTATTGTCCATCAATGCTCAGCAAGGCAGTCTAAGCCTAATGCAATGCCTATAGTTTTACGTGGGAGCAAAGGCATCTTATTTAGGCGTCTCTGCCTTACAAAGTCTAAGTGGAGCCTTTTAGAGAGATTACATCGTATTTAGGTGTGAAAAAGCTCCTTTCGTTGTATTACACAATAGAAAAGTCAAGTTTAATAAAAAATTAAAGTAACTATGTGTAAGGGTTTAAGCTGAATTCGTGCTGAAAATTTCTCATACCCTCATAATTATAATTGTTAAAAATAGATGGAATTAGTTTCAACATAAAATTTGATTTTTCACACATTAACTTTCGCCATGTAATAACGAAATAAAAAAAGTCAGTTACTAATGATTTTTAAAAAAATCAGGAAAGCAGAATTATGCCATTTTTAAAATAATGGATCTTTATCTCTAGTTTTAGTTTCGCTTTGATCTAGTCGGAAAAGAGAGATTGAAATCCCATTAGCGACTGTCATGATTAGAGAAAGTGGACATTAATGAGTAGCGGTATTCATCAAAGAATATGAAATGGAAGCCTCCAAATTTGTAATCATAAGCGATTAATGGCATAAGACATTATATTCGCATTCCCTTCCATTTGTAGTCTGAATTCCATTTAAACATCATAAGACCTTTATCATCTTGGATGTTTCTGTTCTCTTATTTCATAATTTTGATGGAGTCAATTTAATTAAAGTTGTAATCGCATGACAAACTTAACGTTACGAATAATTTTTTAACTGCTGGCGGCTTTAAAATCTGCTGAGAAGTCACCTTATTTTTTCTGTAAGAGTTTAAAAATTGAATTTATGCAGCAAATATGCTATATATTATGTATGAATCTATTAATACCACTCCACAAATAAAAGGGAAATACTGCAAAAATACGTAAAATGAAACGACCCATTTGCTTTTAAGGACCAAGCGCTCTCTGTTGCAGATGAAATGGAAAAAAAAATGTTAGTGTTCAAAGTCCTTCAGAAACCATATTGGAAAAAAAACTAATAAATAACATAAGTATCAAATTTTTTTTTTATTTTTGGTTTAGATTTATCTGTCATTACTTTTAAGTTTTTCTAATAATAATTTTTTTCTTTCAAGTGTTTATGAATGAAAGACTAATATAATGCATGTATCACTTTTAGTTTTAGAATCAGCAATTAATTTATTAATAATACATGAAATTCTTCCCTACTCCCATTTATTTTATTTTTTAGAGATATACCTAAATTTCCGACAGTAAATTAATATTGTTTTTTGGAAATGATTATGAATCTTATTTCAACATTCAAAATTTTACATCTGTTGCATTACTTTAGAGCTACGGCAGTTATAGTCATAATAGTGGTATCTTGGCTAAGTGATTCTATCCGATATCGTATTCAATTAAATATACTACGTTAATGCCAGGAGGAAAAATTCGTAATTAATATTCTTGCTTTGAAGACATCAGAAGATGAGTGAAAAAAAATCTAGAAAACACTTAACAATCGACCAATAAAAAGGGAAAGTACAAATTCCTCTATTTAGCAAGCAGATATAGCTGCAAGTGAATGCTCAGAAAAGAATATTTGAAGCTTGTATTTGCTGGTTCGCGAATTTCCTGAGGGTTTTTTTTTTGCAAAATCTTGATAAGATCCTGCCTTTACTTCAATGCAGAATTTTTTTGTTTAGTGACTAACAGACAGAACTTTTAGCAAGAAAGACGATGGTTCAGTTTAAGAATAATAAGGTGTAATTTTCTTCCGCTTTACGTGACGTCACAGTTTTGAAATATTTGATCAAATAATGTATATTTTATGTGTTAAAACTGAATTAAAATTAAAGCAAAAGCCACTTGCCATTTTTTATTAAATTATTATTAGTCTACTACTTTACTATGGCTTTAATTCCGTATTTCGTACCATTTTTGAGATTGCCAAATTTAGCATCTAGATTGCGCTATATTTGGTTTTATATCTAGGTAGATATTTATGACTATAATTATCATCTCTTAGATATTTGAGTGGGTAGTTAGAACTTTAATGTATATAAAATTTCTAGAATAAATAAAAAATGTTTAAATAAGAAACACGAACGAAAGAATAACTAAATTTTCATACGAATCTTTGCTCCTACATTCAATCTTTGAGGCTGGGCCGATTTTGATCCAACTGGGGGCTAATGTTTACTGTTTATCCATTACTAAAACAATTTATTCTGGGTAATTTTAAGTGTGAATTTTTTAAATATATAAAATAAATCTATTAATGAAATTAGAATTTTATTTATATGTCTTATATTGTCAAACTGTAAAAATGGAAGAGTTAAATCTCTAATCAAATCTTCAGGGTGACAATTACCTAGGACCTCCCCCCCCTCAATTCTGGTAAAATAAAGTCTCTCAAATATTATTAACCAAAGCCCCTACGGGCTTGAAATCTGATTCCAAAGTTTCGTCTTTCAAAAGTAAGAATATAGTTAAATCTTTTCTAATCAGCACTTTGAGAAAAATATGCTTAAGGCACACTGGGGTGTTTGTTGAGAACTACTGGTGTTATTTCGGTGAATCATGGTAAACATATTTCTCGTTGTTAATTTAAAATACTGCACTGATAAATCAGCCTTAATTTACTCTTTTCTGGTCGAAGGAACGGGGAGGGGGGAGGTAGAATAGCATTTAACAAATGGATCAATTAGTAGAGATTTTACTGTTCATACATAGAAAAATGCCTTCAAACAGCTCAAACAGGGCAAAAAAGATTAAAAATATATATACTGTATAATTAAATAATGAATTTTTTTAACCTTGCAATTGAAAGTTATTTTATAAAACTTAGAGCTTCACCCCAGCAATCAAATACATTACTAAACATTATTTTATTACTTACTTATTACATTAACGCTATTTATTGATCCAACATGCTTCTCTTAAGTAAAAGGCCTGTGTATTCTAGATACCATGCCAGTTAAGAAATAAAATTGGAAACTATCAAGAAAAAAATTATCAAAAAATCAAATGTATCTATTAAAAGTTTTTACTAGGCTATCTCATGTTCAAGCACTGAATGAGCTACTTTAAAAAAATAAAATAAAACAAACTGGAAGAAAAAGGAAAACAGAGAAACATAGACGAACTTCATTAAAATACGAATTAGAATGATACGAAGTTTTAAGAAACGAGAAAGGGGATCAATTTTTTTTCTCACTCTTAGTTTAGTCGCGGATGATAGGAAATTTCAGAACTTAGAGTTGTTTAATTTGAAAATAAGGTACCGAACTTATAGAAGGGCATTTTATTTATCACACTGTGCTACTCTGAAGAAGTTTTAAAGAATGGAAAATAAAGTAAAGGTAAAAAAATGCTATTAATTGCTTTGAACTTTTTGTAATTTTTTTGGTGCCCACATTGGAGGAACCAATTGAATTTTATTTACTTAAATCATACGATCTTGCATACATTCAATTTCTTTTAAATCACGTAATATTTTTTTTTTTGAAATTTCATTTCATCCCTTCACCAAGATTACTTGGATGAGAAGTTGCTGTTTAAATGGGGTGATTCTCTCATAACTCATGTACATAGCGATGTTGTGGGGCTGAGTAACTACCACTCTAGTAATGAGGCCTATTTACTTCTAGAGGAGGCATCATGGCAGCTGATGACCCAAGAGATTCAACATCAGTTTACCACTTCCAACTGTTGCCATGACCAATTTTCAGATAATTCTAATGCCCCAGGAAGAGGGGGTAGAATGAGACAAAACGTTTTTGTTATTTCCTTTCATTTATCAGGGAAATATGTATTAATACATCCCACAACATTTGGAGAAATTACTGGTAAATGTGGCAAATTTTCTGGTAAATTGAATTAAGGTAATTAATTGTAGTATAGTAGAGATGTGTTAATTCACCTTGTATTGTCAGTTTGAATATGCAGTTTTCTTTGAAATACATCTTCAGATAGTTCCAATGTCCCAGGAATAGGAATTCGGGTGAGACCATAAGTTTTTGTTATTGCCTTTCATTTATCAGGGAAATATGTGTTAATGCATCCCACAGCATATGGAAAAATAATGGTAGATGTGGCAAATTTTCTGGTAAATTGAATTAAGGTAATTAATTGTAGTATGATAGAGTTGTGTTAATTCACCTTGTGTTGTCAGTTTGAATATGCAGTATTCTTTGAAATACATCTTTGAGTTTTTTCCCAGCATGAGCGAAATATGGCTATTAACTAAGAAGTTTAGTTTGTTTAACTCTTAGAGATCTTTCAGTGCTCTTGGATACTTATTCAATCCTTTCTTAAAATTAATTGGTGCTGGTTATTCGTCCATTCAGTTATTTTCATACACCTTCGAGTAATGTATATCAATGAAACTTAAGCATTTGTCACCCAGCGTCAAATACCAGAAGACCTAATAACGATGGTAAAGATCGCCGCTGAGAAATTTAACGCCGTAATAAAAGTGTGATCTTTAAAACATTATTTCTATTATATTCTCTTTTTATTATTTCTATCTTATTATTTTGTCTTTGTATTATACTTTTCATGTTGGCCTTTAACTTTTTCCTTTCTCGTACATGAAATCCCTTAGTCCGAAATCACATATTTAGATTTGTGTTTATTTTTCACTTTTTCTGTCTATGAAAGCAATAACAAAACACCTTATCCTAGATAAAGAATTTAATAAATTTTATTCAACAAAATCTTTAGGTTTCTTTGGAATTTTGAAAGAAATTCCTTCATCAAATTTCTGCACTCATAGCTGCCCGAATTCAAGTGAGCACGATAATTACCGACGCAAAGAGCTATATAAATAAGCTTTTATGCAAAGGTTTAGCATCTGAAATGAATTTACCAGTGAAATATGGAATCAAATCCCTCGAAAGGCTGATAGTTTGTTGTTCTATACTTTTGTATACATGAAAACGTAATAACTCAAAAAATAAAACATTTATTTAAATGAAATTTGGCGTATGATCTTGTGACTAAATATGTACATTTTTTTAAATGTTGGTTTCAGTCAGAGGTAAAAAAAGTTTTAAATACTTATTCGATTTTCTGGCATTTGTGTATTAACCACATATCAGCGATGAATAGAAAGAAATTCGTTAGAAATCGCATGACTGATTCGCGTTACAGATCAATAAATTTAAAGTTCGTTAGTGGTAGGTAATTAATACTCAGATTCCGGTTTCCTTCCCAATATTATGCAATACATAACTCTCATGTATGAAAATAATACTTTGAGTCCATATGCAATTTTATGAATGTGAAAGGGAATAATACCTTTATTAAAGATCATGCTAGAAGGTTAAGTGGCAATTCCTACCCTTGTTTATTTTGAGAACATGTCATTTTATCGGAAACATTCATGATAATTTAATCTGGTGAAAAATAGCACAGAAATATTTTTGATAATAATTATAGTAACTCAATTATCTATAAGATTGCACGTCTTTAAAATGATATTCCATCCTCTAAGTAATTTGTTTAACTAAATATTGATAGCTATACAAAAATAATTTTTATAAGGAATTATTCAATATTATGATTTTATGAAAAATTAATGTAATCAGATTTGTAGCTATTTTAAATAAGCGTAAACATAAGATCCAGTAACCCAGTATCCACTAACTTGCATTTCTTCCTTGGTGATTCAGATTGTATATGTAATTCTTTATTTTTTTGCTGCATATTTAGTGGAAATCATTAAAATACAATGGTTATGATAAAATCAAGTAATTTTCGACTTCCACTTCTTCTTAAATGCTTCAATCTAAATAATAATTCAAATAAGGGTAATATCACCTTCAAGTATTTGTCCACACATTTTTTAATCGAAATTGCCCTTTATTGGTTTTGATTTTAAATTTAATGACAATAATGAAATCAAAAACTAATCAGAATAATCTCATATCGGTTTCCTTTCATAAGATGTCACAATCAAATAGCAAAATAATTAATTTACCTTAATTTCATATTGTCTTACGCTTTGTTGTGAATCATAGCTATTTTTATAAATAAAAATGCCGGCTTGCTGGCACAGAGGTAGCGCGTCTTCCTCGTGTTCTGGAAGTCCCGCGTTCGAGTCCCGGTTCGGGCAAGGTTGTTCTTCTGTGTGCTATTTGTGAGATGTGTGAATGTGCCCCCCTGTAGAAAGGGGTTATGCAAGCGAATGTGGTGAGTGTGTAGCAAAGTCGTACTCTTGGGAATAGTTGGCGCTACTCAAATACAAGAGGCGCTTCATTCGGCTTAAATCTGCTGCTGGGTTCAGCAGCGGGCTTGTCCATGACAAGTGCCATTTGACACAACAACAACATAAATAAAAATTCGTGATGGATTCCGAACTAATATTAGAATAACCATTTGACTTGTATGATGCGAGCATTAAATAATTTTAAAAAATCTATCTACATGGAGATAAAACATAAATTTTAAGTCACATTAGAATGATAATGTGACATTTCGTTATTTCTGGATTTGTTAAACAATCCTTTTATTATAAATAAGAAATATTTAAATTACTATAAAAATGCATTTTTTAAATAAATTTCTCACATCTTTATTTGAATTATGCAATCGAATTGAAATTTTATTTAAATTTCTCCCATTCCTTCTTAGTCATGCAATCGAATTGAGTTTTTTTTTTTTTTTTGAAATTCCTCATATTCTTTGTTGTTGTTGTTTCTTATGGCACTACCCATGAACAAGATCGCTGAGATAATGAGTGATTTAAAAACCTTATCAGTGTCTCTTGTTTTGTAGCAGCTCTAACTAGGATCAAGAGTACGACTTTTGTTACTCACTCACCACATGCGCTTGCACAGCCCCTTCTTACAGGGGGACACAGAAGAACAACCATCTTCGAACGAGGATTCGAACCCCGGATGCCTAAATCACAAGTATAACGCACTACCTCTATGCCAGGACACCAGCTCATATTTCTTGTGAATCACGCAGTCGAGATCATTTTTTTATTCCTCATAATCCATACTCATACTATAGAACAGAAATTTTTTCATCCTTTTGGAATGCTACAGCTGAATTAAAATATATTTAGTTTATATGCAATTGGTTTAAAAAAATGGATTGTATTCTCAATATTGAATATCCACATTAATATAACATATATATAATATTTGTCTGAAGAAAATTATTATTTAAATCAAGTTATCTAATTAAGATAAAAATCATTTTATATTTAGAATAAATTCCAACAGCATTTCGAAAGATGAATCAGTAATTTGCAAATGAAATTTATGATAGCAAAAATATTATTTTACTATATCACTGGTTTAATAATAGTTTCGAAATTATGCTTCGGTTAAAATGGTTAACGAATATTCTGGTCTGAAAAGATGAGAGTGTCGAACAAAAAGAGAAATTAAGTTTAAAATTCAAGCTGAAAAATAAGAAAACAACGATTCGTACCTTTCTTACGCTAAAATGAATATTTCTAGAAACGTAAATAACTTTTTTATAAGAATTAATTCCCTTTATAGAATTGACATTAAAGAAAACTTATCAATTAAGTATACATTAAAGTTATTAAATTTTAATAAATTCTATATCATAAATGTTTATATCTTTTGTTGAAAAAATATTAATTTAGGGAACTATTCATTACATATACTTTTGGCGATAAAGTCAGCTTTTCTGAAATGTAAAATTTCTCGTGTTGAATAATAATTTTGAAGATAAAATTCCTTATGCATTTCTTGAAATTATTTCGAGTTAAATTGCTGCACAATATTATCCTCTTTCTTTATAATTTATAATGAAGGAAAAAAAAGACATTCTTTAGAAAAATTTCTCAGAAAAATAAATTTTTATAGAAAAATAAAGTTAATAATTTACCAGGTTTATAAAATTTTTCCTAAAAAGTAAGTCAAAGTTAATTATAAGAATAAATTTGTTTTCTGGTATCATTAAAGGACGTTAACTATTTGGGTCTGTGCATAAATTTTAAAATTTTGAAATTCTACATATACGAAGTCTTTTTAGCTCAAATTTATGGCGCAGGTAGTATTAGAAACTCATTTGTTTTTCAGGTAAAATATGAATTACGTATGATTTAATGACACTCAAAAATACATTGAAAAAATGAGAACTTCTATATTTTGAAAAAAAAAAAAAACAATTAAATTTAAGGAAAACTTTAAGAAAAAAACATGGTATATAACGAAAATAATTAGTTTTCCACAAAACAAAACTACAATACCAAAACTCTAGTTAATTTGGAAGGCAATGATTAAAAAGTAACAAGATTAAACAAAAATTTCCACAAATGTATTATTTCAAAGAAAGATAGATCAATATGTGCTCAGAAACGCATGAAACAGGCATTCAAAAGGAATTATTTCATAAAATGAAATAGAAGAACGTAAAGCATCTGCAGTATTCAAATTATGGGAATCGACTGTCATATGCACAATTTGATTACGGATTTTTGAAGGTTTATGAAAAGATGAGCATAGCATGTGGAATAGTTCCTAAGACAAGTTCAGCAAAAAGGGAATGATTTATTCTGCTTGGCTGTAAAATATGTGTGAGTTGGATTTCGTAAAATTTTCCCATTTATTTTGTTATAATAAATAATATTTAAAATATTATCAAATATAATTGTTCTCTCTCTGAATTTCTCATATATTTCTAAAACATAGAGCGTTTGTGGCCAAGTTTCATGGTATAAGGAAATATTCTTTACATTTTTCTTTGAACGGATTTGTTCCAAATCTAAACACTGATCTATACTATATGAGTGAAATTGGATATGATGAATAAATTTGTAGATTCCTATTAAATGTTCAATATAATCATCTCACAGAAAGTTTGTCTGTCAGTTTGTTCCAGTGCAAGTAAATTTGATTACTACAAAACGCAACAAGCCAATAGCTAAATTTTGGTTAAGCAACTAAAATAAATTTTGAACAAGATCTGTCGAACGAGTTACCGTCTCTTTGTCTATACTTTCGCATGCATATAAAGGTAAAGACTTAAATCAATTAATTTTGGTTATCTTAATCTACAGCTGTTGCTTTTTGATAAGTTTTGATTTCAATCTGTCGCCAAAAATATTGTCAAAATGCATATTTGCATGCTAAATTCAGTAAAAATGTTAGATTCAAGCGAAACCAATATATTTAAATTTTTGTTCGCCAATACCACGAAATGTATTCGCGACAGTATCCGAAGTCAAACATATTATACCATTTGAAAGAGATATAACTTTTATTGTATAGTAAGCAAGACATTAGGAGACACGCACTCTCTCTGGTTTTGATTGGTAAGTCTGAGATTCATTATCAAATATGATTAAGAATGCTTCCATGTCTTACCAGCAATTTAATGTTATACACAATATTGCTAATATATCTTATACTATAATACGAGGAATGGTTGTCAAGTCGAAAATCGCCCCAGAATTAATAAACTCCGGTAAACTTGGGGGTCTGGGGTTTTTGGCCACGAGGAATCGATTGGCGCCAGTTTTGAAGCGCTACGGTTGAGCAGTTCGGAGTTACAGATAGGATATTTTCAAACTTTATTAGTTCGCCATAATGGCTACTTAAATTTTCAAGTGGTAACGTGCTGGCATCTATTGCCAATATGCCATCTATATCAATATTCATATATATATTTTTTTCATTTCATGCAGACACGTGATGAAAATTGCATTTTTATATGTTTAATGCGCAGTAATAATTTATTTTCTTAAATTTGAGTTTTTGTCAATCGGATGGCAACATATTAATAAGATAATTTTTTCCCTTTTACTCGTAACGCATGCTTGGAGCTTAAGTTTTAATTTTATCTTATACTATAATATGAGGAATGGTAGCTCAAGAAGAACGCCATCATCATGCTTCTCCGAAACTTGGACGTCTCTGAAGGAATGTGCAACGGAACACGATTGATTGTCACCGAACTTTGCAACATCATCAAGGCTAAGATTATCACCGGTGAACACGCAGGTCGACAAGTACAGCTTCCAAGGATCACGCTCGACTCCAGCAAATCACAGCTTGACGCAACTATGCAACGGCACCAATTCCCAGTTACTCCAGGATTCGCCATTACGATACACAAGTCACAAGGCCAAGCATTCGAATTCGTCGTCGTGCTTCTCCTCAAGACGGTCTTCGCGCACGGAATGCTCTACGTCGCGTTTTCAAGAATCAAGCGTCAAAGTGCGTTGAAGGTCCTGCTGCCTCCTGAGAATCCAACCCACACCCGAAACGTCGTATGGAAAGAAGTCCTGAACAAGAGAAACTCACCAGCCGCACCTGCCTCTCCAACAAGAAACTACCTGGACAACATGGAAGACTTTGCAATCGATGATTAATGTTTATTATGTTTATGCTGTTATAGGTTTATAATATGTTTCTTATGTATGTATATATGTTTGGTTTTTCTAAATAAATTTGTCAAAAATATTGAACTTCAACACACTTCAATCTTTACAATGCTCACTTTTTACCATTTCTTTAATTGTATAATTTTTTATTATCAATTACATTTTATTTCCTATGACTTTTCAAACTTTACCTTTGTATAGAATAGTTCCCTTTCCAAACTCTAACTTTGTTTAGAATAGTTTACAATGGTGCACTCTGACCGGTTATCTTTTCACCAATGGTTTCACAAATTTTCTTATGGCATGTATTGTTTTGATAAATCACAATTGAAAACTTAAATATTCGAGTTAGCTTCGATACCTGTTTTCTCCGAGCGGAGCTCGGTCACCCGCTGGTTTATAACAATTTAATGTTATATACTTTTTGATCGAGAAGGATTTATTTGTCAAAACAGACGTATACGAGACGTAAATAAAACTTAACAATAAATTGCAATTAATCGTAAAAACCACACATACACATAGTTTATTACCTCAAAGTTCGAGATGAAATTGTATCATCATAATAATTGAATGTCATGGCAGTCGGTATATTATGTTTTGCTAACCAAGCCTTTTCTTTAATATGTTTAAACAACAAAAATAAAAATGGAAATTTTTTTAGAAATTACATTGTGGAGAACAAAGGGAAAATCAATATTTATGTCTTTATATCTTATTTACATTTTCACCCCCAGAGAGTTATTATAAGGATACATATATATCAGGGCCATTACAAAAAAAGTTTTAAGAAGACACTTTCATGAAATTGAAAATATGGCTACTGTATCATCATGAGATAGATTTATCAACACACCAAAGTTAATTTTACAGACAGCATTAAATGAGAAGCTATTGTAACCCGAATGCAGGGAAATGAAACAACAGTATTAAAATACCAGGCTATTTGTGTAAATGAAAACATATTTTTACGGCTTCATATCATTGTAATGTCTAGTAACTTCGATATGAATATCTGGATTGCCATCTAAACTAAATGGCTTTTGCAAGGTCAAATTATAGCTGATGCTATTTCTTGAAATAAGATTAAATTAAATGTTCTTTCTCACCAGCACAAATGTTATGTTCATCTCAGACTTTATTTCATTTTTTGAATAGCATTAATTTTTAGACATGTTGATATATTAACGATATCTTAAATGCTAGGTAAGCAAAAATATAATATTGAAAATTAATCAATTCTCATTATTGTAGCTCTTAAACAGCTCCTTATTAGCATTTTTTTATATCATAGCAATCACAATAATAAAAATCAATAAATTCTCATTATTCATCAGCATTTTTTTCATGTCATAGCAATTACAATGAACTAGTGTCAAGGTATGTGCTTTGTAATCAGAGGACCCAGGGCTTTCATGACGCTCAGTGCCAGAAACAAACATAATCAGCTTGGATATGAAATAATGCACATTAGACCAGAAAAGTATTTTTCCTTTCCTTGAAAAGGTACATAAACTTGGAGAGGAAATTCTTTCTTAGTTATAGGCCCATAGTTTAAAATTATGGCATCCATAATGAAATAGAAATGAAGAAGAACGCCGAACGAAGAATATTTCTGCTCCTCATATGAAATTCGTTTTTCCTCTCTTTGTAATGTACAGAAACTTGGAGAAGAAATGCATCCCTTCTTATCGGCCCATATTTTATAATTATGGCATCCATAATGAAATAGAACATCTACCCAACCCATCTAAATAACCATATTAGTCGCATATGGTGATCTTCTGTTGTAAATCCACTTAGTATGGTCTTTTCACGCTGACGCACGATTCCATTACAATTAATTTTATACAGTTAAACTATTTACAAATATTTACACCAAAAATTCATATATATTTGCTTCTAAATTACGCAGAATTTCTAACAACCATTCGAAGTACTCTTAGCAATCAAGCTACATCTACTTGTCACCGATCACCATCTAGTCTGATGACTTCTTTCCATCTTAATCAATTGACTAGATGATTCCGCTAATTCTTTTTTTTAAATAATAAATGGCATTTGATGATTTCTATAAAGAATAATAATCAGCGGAACAGAATTCTACATAGGGAAATAGGACAATTTTGTGTGTAAGATGGTGTTTTTTTACCTTACGGGAATAATACCTTTTATATGATAATAAGACTTTTAAGGCTGCATAGATATTTACCCTATATTATTCATTCCCCAGATTTTCGGTAATGTAAATCTTTAATACATTAAATCTCTTTAAATGCTTACAAGAAATGTGTTTGTAACTAAAACTTTGGATACAAGTGTATATTTTACTTTTTGCTAATTTTAATTACATACAGCTCATCATGATGCTCAAACGAAATTAAATACAATTGTTAAATTTCCAAGCATCTGTGAATTAAAGAATTAGTTAAATCAATTTGGTATTTTGCTTAGCTGGGTGTTGAGACTATTGGATTTCAGAAAAATCGCTTCGATATAACTTCTCGTCTATGATTAGATCAAATTAGCTGATATCAATGGCATTACTGCCTTATTTTTATTTGTTTTACTTTTTATTTATTATATACACGAGCCTTCTAACAGAGATAGTTCCATAACATTACAGAGATATTATAGATGTAAAAATGTGGCTCATCCGTCTTCTAAATGTCATGATATTGTGACTTCCTTTCTTTATTTGTCTTGTAAACTATGTAAATATTAAATAAATCAATCTTTTTTTTTAGCTTTCATCATTGGAAGAAAATCCCGAAACTAAATATTTGATGAAACCATACAAAATTTTGTGAATTTCAGGACAGCAATGCTATTTGTTAATGGAAATTACTAAAAAATGTCTTTAAAATTTGCAATACTCAGAAAAAGTTTTGAACAACTATTAGCTTAATATCATTAAAAAGAAAATTATCTTAGTTTTGAGAGGAGGGGAAATTCCTCTTTGTACAGTAATATTTCTGGAAATTATCGTGGAAAATCTCAAAATTTTACTTAAATTTTAATTAGCTTATCTAATTAAAATTTTTAAAAAATCGTTTCAAGATGCACGTTCCCACTCTCCAAAGTATATATGTTTCAAGTTTGGTAATTCTAGTTAAAAAATGATGACTTTAAGAGCGTCAGGACACACATATAGAGAGAGATACAGAAAAGTGAGATTAGAATAAAGACTGAAAATGCAAAATTGTTTAAATAAATGTAATTGAAGCACAATATGCATTCAGATGCAATCTGTTAATGGAAATTACTAAAAAATGTCTTTAAAATTTGGCAATACTCAGAAAAGGTTTCGAACAACCATTAGATTAATATCATTAAAAAGAAAATTATCTAAATTTTGAGATGAGGGAAATTTCATCTTTGTGCAGTAATATTTTTGGAAATTGTCTCGAAAAATCCAAAAATTTCACTTAATTTTTAATTAGCTTATCTAATTAAAATTTAAAAAAAATCGCTTTAAGATGCATGTTCTCACTCTCCAAAGTATATATGTTACAAGTGTAGTAATTCTAGCTTGAATGTGCTGGTCTGTAGAACGTTAGGACGGACAAACCCAGATAGAGACAAAGATTAGAATAAAGAATAAAAATGCAAAATTTTTAAACCAATTGTAATTGAATCGCAATATGCGTTCAGATTAAGTCTCTATAATAAAATTCGAAAATTTTAATTCTTGGGTCATTATATTATAAAGAGTATTTTCTGAAATGATAGATTTTCAGAAGAAGAAGATTTGTAAACTGTAATTTTTAAATAATTTAAAACACTAAACTGAATGGATAAAAAGTATTGGGTTTTGAGGAAATGATTCTTAATAGAACGATGTTCTTTTTAAGTATTTCTGCATTTCTATGTAACAGTTGCGCAACTATGTATTTCAAAATATCGCTTTAAAACATATACCGTTTATAAAAAGCAAAATTGTAGTTTCAAAACTGTTTAAATCGCTAATTCATCAAAAGAAGAATATCTGTTTAATGCCTTTTAACCAAAATTTCTCGAAATTTAACGGAAGTTTTTTTTTCTTGATTTATGTAGAAACAGTCCAACTTTCAGTGCAAAAGACGTATGGCACCAAAACTCAATGGAACGTGAAAAAAAGTTTTAGAGAAAAAAGGAGAAAAGAAATTGTAACCAAGGTTCTAAAAAAATCAACTGTTACGTCGGATCCTGTATTAACTTAAAAAATTATGACAGTTTAGAGGCAAATTCAATCTTACAAGAGACAGATAGTTTAGATTCTTTTGGAATTTTTCTTTTTCTTTTGATTCACCTTTGATTTTTTGAAAAGTAACTTTTGGATTTTTTTGAGACTTCAGAATTAATCATGGAATTTTGTTATTTTAGAAAGAAATCAACATTTATTTCATAAAAAAACAATTGAAACATTTGCAATTTGTGTTTAAAAGTTTGTTTTTTAAAAATTGGAAATAATTTTAATTTAAATTCATATCTATGCAAAATAAGAAGTTTGCTTCTTGGAATTTAGGAATACAATTTCATAAGACGTTAGTTAATGAAATAAATATTTCAAAAATAAAAATCACTTTTTTTTTCAAAATATGTTTGCAATTTTTACATACATAACATTCTTTTCTGGATTTCTCTTTTCTTCATACTAGACGAGCGTAGTCAATGAAAGGAAAATTTAAAAGAAATACATTTTTCAAAATATATTTTCAACTTTATATACATAACACTCTTTTCTCAACCTTTCATAAAATGCTTGAAATTTTTTTAAAAAATAGTCGACTCCCTATTGAGATATAGTGGACATAGAAAGCGAAAAATTACGGAAAACTCGTAATATTGTAGGAAATTGATTCTAATTTCTTGTAAAATATTTAAGAACAATTTTTATTTACAGTAAAAGGCTTAAACCTTAATTCCCAATGAATAAATATAAATACAATAAATAATATACAATAAATATATCATAAATAATAAATTGTTTTAAATATTTTATAAGGAATTAGAATCTATTTCCCACAATATAACGAGTTTTAAGCAATTTCTGTTCTTTCGTCTGAAATTCCCTCAGCCATAAAAGGGTTGATTCGAAAATTTGCTTGTTATAAACAAATGTATTTGTAAATTATTTCGTTAATTAATACTGTCACCAGAACGTTTCTTATAATATATATATATATTTTTACAGATCTATCGTATAAGGGATTCTCTCCCTTTTTAACACAAAAGAGCATGATTAATGTTTTTCATGAATTTTCAACTTGTATGTCTTTACTCTGTTGATCCTTGAGTTGCTTGAGCCCACACATTAATATAATAGTTAACAAAAATATATTTGAGAAGCTTAGTTTTCTTTTTTGTTTATATTTCATATAAAGAGATTAAAAACAGTTTTTTGTAAGTGATGATTAAAAAAAAGCTTAATATTTTTATCTTTTGACTGAAATTTGAATCAAGTTTTTAAATGTCTTATATAGAGGTTTGAAAATATTTTCCAACTTAAAAGAGTCTTATTTCTAAGTAAATATTCTTTTCATATATTTTTCTCCTCTCCTTCAAAATATTTTTTTGCATAATTACCTTCTCAGGTTGACTGTAACCATTATTTTTAAAGAAAAGAGCTCAATTAATTCTTATTTTTCCTATTAAGCTGCTTAACACAGAATGTATAACATTTAGTATTTATTTTTTACTTAAATTCTTCCTTTTAACACTGTCTCTAACTTATGATATAAATTCAATAAGAAATTCAATAAATATATCTTCTCGAATATATATTTTATATATTTAAATATATATTTCATATATTTAAATATATATTTTTGAAATTGATCCCATCAAATAGTTTATTTGTTAGGAACGTTTTAGATTAATGGAGATAAACCACCGATACATAATTTTTTTAATAATCATATATATATTCTTCTCTTTCCTATAACTTGATATCCTTTCAAGTTTATACCCTTTTTATATTTAAATTGGATTAATGGAATTTAAACAATACAGATCTGCAATATCTGTATATTATGAAAATGAGTCGATTTTATTTTTTTTAATATTTATTCTAAAAATCTTTAATATGAAATATTTTATAAGTCTGATACTTTTTATAGATTAATAGAGTTTCTACGATTGTAAATTTTTAAAAATTTATATTTCCATCATTACATGAATATTTAAATAGTAGCAATCATAAGCCATTCAAACTGTAAGAATTTTTCTTTAAAATTTAAATATTTTGTAAGTGTTTATTTATTAAAGTTATAATTCTGATACTATGTGATGTGGTATTAATTATTTAAGTTCACGGCAGTTTTTGATTAATTTTCTTACAAAGAACCAAAAACAGGACTCCGAATATGTTTAGAGATTCATTAATTATTACAGTTTTCAGTATAAAGTCGCATTATCTTTTCCACACTGTTTGCCTAAAATATTCAAAAAATGTAATAAAATTAATTTTTCGCAGTGAAGTTTGCGTGTAGCTTTAGGTTTTATTAGAATTAAATAATCATGCTTTGAGTATTTTGGCAGAGGAGAAAAAATGAATGGAAATATAATTAATAAATATTTCCATTGCAGAATATTTTATACTAACAGAAAATTAGGAATATCTATTGAAAGTAAAACGTATATATCTACTTTTAATTGTTGTTATTGTTAAGACACTCGAGGAAAAGGATTTTTGCATTTTTAAAACACTTTTTATGTTTAAAGTTGCTTCCTTTTTAAAGCATATATTTATAAGATATAAATGACATTTTTTGTCAAAACCATCACGACATTTTATCATATAATAAAGTTTTTCATATGAAAAAAAATCTTGAATAATTTCATTATTTTAATTTAAATACTATCTATGTTTAAAAACTGTTTTTCCAATTATTATTTTTAACCAGTGTAATCCAGTGACTATCGAGAATATTTATAGAATACGGCGCATTTAGCGTTAAAAACATATTTTAAAATCTAGAATGACCTCGTTTCCTTTATTTTGATCTATCATTAGGGGTTATTATCATTACCAGTTATTATCATTCAGTTCTGTGAAAACGTTTTGATCTTATCTACACTAACACAATTTGTGTTAGTATATTCAATATACAGGGTGGTTATAATTAAAGTTCCACTTTGAAGGGACCGTAAAAGAAAAACTATTGGGGCAAGTTTTTTCAAATTTGGTGACAGCTTTAAAAAATTTCATATGAATTTCTTTTCTATTAAAAAAAGCTTAAAAATTCACCACAGGGAGGAGGAATTTCGTTATATGCATTATTGTTAAACAAAATAGAACATTAATGTAGAATTTTAAAATGTGTTTAATCGGTTCTGAAATGCATATTCAATGTAGCATTTATCATGCTCTGAAAACAAATCAAATGAGAATTCTGCGTTCTTATTAATAGCTCTTATCATATCCCTCGTCTTATTTCTCTTACTAAATGACATCTCTGCAAAGAACGCCAATCAATGCTATAGCATTTCTAACAATATGTGGCGAGAAAAGCATGGTCTTGAATGGTTAGAGACATTGTTGATTAGTAACAATGAGAAATCTGATAAACAAGCACACTTTTATATGTAAAACCAAATGACTTGTAAAGCGTATGTGTACAAACTGTAATTTAGCTATTTAATACTATTGTTATAAAATTTCAATTATTTTCTACTACACAGCATGATTTAAGCTGAGATGACAATTAAAATATAACTTCATAATTTATCTCTACTAGACAGTATTGAAAATTTTAAAATGTATTGTAAGTATATCTTAAATGTAAATTATAGTTATTTAAAATGCATTGCAAATAAAATTAAACTGTTAGATGTAGTGATTTAAAATTTACATTTTAGTTTTAGTTTTTCTAGATGCAATGCATAATCATGATAACCAGAGGAATATTAAACTTGTTGATGCCAGTAGCTCTAATATTCTTGAAAAACATATTAAATCCTTTCTCGCATATATAAATACGCGTTTTCCGCTTGTTCATTACTATGCTTTAAAATATAATTTAAAATAATTATTTGCCTTTTAAATATATTTTGACTAATAATTATTGAGTATAATGCTGCATTTTAGTTTATTTTTCACAATTAGATAAATGAATCTGTATATAAAGATAAGTTTCATTGAATTCAGCAATATTAAACATGAAATTCGTGTCTATAAATATTTAAATAGTATTATTATATAAAGTTGTCTGGAATACATTGGTATGTTTTATTTACAATAATTGTGCGTGCTTATACAGTCTAAATAAACTATTTTCAAATATCAGTATTAAATTATAGAGCAGAAAACATTAAACAAATATTCATGTTAAATTTACTAATGGAAATTAAAGTTGCAAATTTGTATTGTATATTTTTAAAGAATTCTTCAAGCGAAACTATGCCAATTTAATGACAGAATTAAATTGACATATTTATTATTATAATACAGCAGATATCCCTTTATTTAAATATATTTATTTAAATATGGATGCAAAGCTTTTCTTTAAAAAGTATTTCAATAAAAGAAAAAAAGTAATACTTTAATTCTGCTCTTAAAAAAATATACGAAATTGCGGAATACATAAATAAAGTTGACAAATATATTTTTGAAATAATTAATATTTAATATTTAATAAATTAAAATAAATTAAATAATAAGTTAAAATAATTAATTTATAAAATCGAATTAGAGTTAATAATTGATAAACAAATTTAAATTGATTATTGTTGAATTCCTGAAAGGAATTGACTAAATTCTTTTTATTAAAAATTGGTATTTAAGAGATTAATTGGGACAAGATTTTACAGGTACTTATTTCATCTGCACTTATTTAGAAACAGTAGCCAGAAGCATTGCAAAAATTAGAAACGAGAAAAGAATACTGATTAAAACTCTTCCTCTTTACAATTAATAATAAAGAAATTTACCAAACCTCATTTTTTTTCGTTGAAAACTAATGCTACTTTGTAATAAAAAAAAGATAACAAGACTACAATGTTTTCGTTTTTTAAATAAAATTAAGATTCCATCCCTGGATATTAGTATAATTCCAAATTAAAAAAAAGTATAAACATGTTTTGGTTTTTTGGAGCTCACTAAACCGATAATTCTTAAGAAGTTTTTCAATTAACTGTTTATTGCTGAATACTGTGGTACAATTAAATAAAATTTACTTTATTGGGCCCTAAAAACTTTTCACGACTAGCCTATTTTGCGATAAAATGCTGTTTCCTTAACGAAGAATTCGATTTCAAGCTCAACGCTGATATTTTATTTAAAAGCGTAAAAAAAAGGTTCTAAATTGTTGTTTTTTTAAAGCTTCTTTCTTGATTGAGAACCTACAATAGAATTAAGTTGAACAATCCTAAAAAAAATCTTAAACGTTGAAAACCATTAAACAAGAGCTATTGGAATCACAATTTTCCTTTATTATGAAATGTTTATTACTTATAATTTCTACGGTATTCACTTTCATTTTAAGTGAAATTTATTGCCGATTCTTCTCCTTTACTTCAATCTTTATGAGAATTTCAAATCCTTAATTCTTTCGAAACATTCCCGACTTTTCTTGTTGACTGATGTTTCTTCTATTTTACTTCATTGAATTAATACATGACCATATTTTTATGACCCTCACTGTCGCATTATTTCTTTCTCTCTACAATGTTGATTTAGGGACTAGAAAATTTATTTTCATAAAAAACTCTCAGTTTGTTTCTTTTCATAAATTTTTTAATAAAAATTTCAAGCATAAATAAGTAATAATGTCCTCTAACATATACAAAATCTGACCGATTTTTTTTGTCAGATAAATCAATAAACTTGTAAATACAGAAATAAGAGGTTTATTAAATGTACATTATATGTGTACCTTACCTCGCTAATGTGCATGAAAATTATTTAAAATACTTTTCGTCTTAATTTTGTGTTTTTTTACTGCCACTTTGCAGATTTCCCTCAGCAGGGGTTGCCGCTCTATCCGATTCCATGGGTAGTTGAGGACTCACTATTGGTATAATTTATTGATGCGGATTTAGCGGTCGTTATGGTGATATATGTTTGCCTTAGTGAGGATAGATCTGGTTTTATTCATTAATATAAAAATATTTTCTCACGTTAAAGAAGTTGCCAGTTTAGTTGCCATTATGAGGGATGAAGTTTGTGCCAGGGAACTTTTAAAGGGACGCACATTGTGAATTTGCCAAAATTAATGGAATATTTCATGGAACTGAAATAACGGAAAAAAATATTTCCTGATTCCACTCCACTTTCTCTGTTTAATAAATCAAATGAAGCTTTGTAAAAGTACTACGCCATCAGTACATGTACCGAATGAAGGGATAGATTCTTCTAAAGGATTTCTACGCTTGTCAAGATCAACACAAAGTCACCACGTGTAAGAATTCCTACTAAAATTCTGATTTCAGAAAATATCATGGTATATAAGGCCAGTCAAAAATTATTTCGTTCTCTTTAGGTCTTTGTAATCTTCTAGTTTTGCGTCCATTCTGCTTATACATAATGAATGCCTCTCGAGATGAAATAAAACGAACTTAAAAATTCAACTTGTTTTCTCTCTGATACCGGCCACAACTCTTCACTTCCGCTTCAAATCAAAAGAATTATGTGTTTATATTATAAATACGTGTGTGTGTGTGTATGTGTGTGTTGTTGGCTATCAAAACTTATTTTCTGTTACTTCGGTATTGCCTGAATAATGCCGCAAGATCAAACCAAAACATAACATACTGTTAATTTTTGGCTGTGATTCTTTGAAGGATGATATTAACTCTCTTATAACTTAGTTGTGATTCGAAGTTCATCCTTATAGGTGTGTTAAAAAATATAGATAGCTATTTATTAAAGCTAATGATATGTTTAATTCAACGCGTATATCTGATTAATATAGTTAATTTACATACATAAGGTGACAAATTATGTATCTATTTGAAATTAAATAATTAATTATAAAGAAAGTATTCTGTATAAATATAGATGAATAAAAAGTCACTACAATTTCTGAAGATTTTCATTTCTATTAAGTAGCATATTTTTTGTTCCAGCTGTTCTGCATACTACATAGTTCACATTTTAAGAATAGTTCATTTGGATTAAGAGTAATATAATATATCAGTTAAATAGAAGTAATTCCATTTCATATTTATAAATTTGTACGAGTTAGTTCCACATATTAATACATTGCTGTTTGATGAAAAACTTGAAAACTAACTTTTGCATAGGTTAACCTGTATGATTTCTTTGTTGTTGGGTCGATTGTGATAATATATATTGAAGTTAAAATTTTGTGAATATTTAAAAGTAATTTAATGAGAAAAAAATTCTTTTTCTTTATGAAACAAGCGAATAACTTTTGTATATTTTTTTTTAATTTGAAAAATTAATTATCCTTAGTTATTGAATCTTCCATAACGACATATAAATAATATTACAGCAATCAACTTTTTTGATGAATCAATTCTACTTTATACAAAGTATATTAAAAAATATATAAGTAACTACAAAGTATATATAGTAACTAATTTCTTTAAGTCGTTAAAATATTTAAGATTTATTCATTTTAATAATGCTGAATCCTACTTAACCATTGATTGATGATAATGATTGTGTGCCTCGCTCGGAGCCTAATTGTAATAAAGAAAAAAAAATATAAAATGAAATCTAATATGCGATTTTATGTCAAAAATATTGAGCTCTATCAATGTACGGACGATATAAATCTGTGTGTACGTGATTTATATCATCTACGTTCCAAATTGATTGATTTGGATCATGATTTATATCGTCCCAATTAGTCGTCCAATTAATATATTTCGTGATTTATATCGTCCCCAAACTGATTCCCTGCCCAATTCGTTAAAGCGTTAGAGTTGTACTGGTAGCTTTAGCGGATGGTGAATAGGTGCCAAGTTAGTTACTTCCAATCTCAGCGACGAAGTCAGCGGATTCAGCAATAAAAATGCATGATTTCCAAGCATTCGAAAATCTTAGCGATATCTTCATTCAGAATGAAGTTCTAACGTTTGTTCTAGAACATTCGATGTCCCAACATAGGAGCTATAAAAGTAGAGGCTTTCAATTGAAAGGCTGAGAAAAAACTCAGTAGTTCCTTGGAATATCTTTTCTGTATGTTGAATTTTCACACATGTTGTTGTTATTGCTGTTTATTAGCGATGTGTTACTTGTGTGATGCTATTTGTTGCAAAAGATGTTTTTTGCGTGCTTCTATGATGTTTGTTTTTTGTGTTAGTCTTTGTGTGTGTTTATCACGAAGCCTTTACATGAAATTTTAAATTTTGGACCGAATCTTTCATCGAATTGACCATTTATGTATCAATGAACTGAAAAGTTAGTATGATGTAGAATAAAAGTATGCATGTATGTGAACTTAATCCCACGAGATAGATAAATGAAATTTGGCATAGAATCCTGTCATTAAAGCTGTAGACATTACATACTGCACAAATTTATAAGATAATCCAGAAAAAAGCATTTAAATTTGTTTTTCATATATTATATGTTTTTGTGTCTTACTTTCAAAAAATAAAATTTTGTCTAACATACAAGATAGTGATATTTCCTCGCCTTATGTTAATTTAACAAATCTAATTATCAGCTTTGAAATTAAAATCAAATTTCTATAGAAGAGTTTAAATCATTTCGACATTTTGTTTTCAATTACAGAATGAAGAGAGGCTTAATCTGCAATTCTAGCTAAGACTGAAATGCATATAAAAACTATTTCAGAAGTCATAATAATAAATAAAGCTAATTATAAATTTTAATAGACATCTGAAGTTTAATAGTCTTTGCTACTTGGGCTCTATAATTAATTCTAGAAAAATAAAGCAATAGCAATATTTCAATAAAAGAAATAGTCGTGAAGAGCAAATAGAAAAAAAAGAAGTCTGAAAGTTCAAGTAGGATAGCTTTTGAATCTCTTCTTTTGATTCCCTGTCGCCTCTAGGAATTGACAGAAAGTGGGCATTTACGCATTATTTTGCCTTCATGCATTATTCATACCGAAACTACTTTTTATAAACCTAAATCCTTACAGGGTCTTTAAATCCTCTGCTTTTACTCTCAATAGAAAGCTTCCTTTAATTTTTCCTTCAAGCTTTTGAGCTCTTTAGTTGAGAGAGGTTTTAAATAAATGATCCTCTCTAAAATCGAGGTGCCACTGGCCGAAGCAAGGTGATCCTATTGCTCTTCATGAAGTGAAGAAAAGGGAAAGAAAGAAGGATTATAACAGTTGGGAGAACTATTTTCTGACGGGAAAATATCCCAGGCTGTGAAGATTTTGGATTTTAGGCGTTAAGGTTTAAGTAAAGTTAAGGTTTAAGGTTGGTTTGGTGATACTAATTGAAGGTGTTTTTGTTTGTTCCAAAAGCTGAATTAAGATATTAAAGAAAGGCAGATAAAATTAGCTAATAATAAAGTCTTTTGATTGCTGTAATGAAGATTCTATTCAAAATTCTTGAAAAATTTACTATCAAAAAATTATGAGAGATAAAACTGGAATTTCTGTTGTCAAATATTTTGTTATTTATCGAGTGGAGGTATTTTTTAAATTTGTTTTATGAATAAATATTTTAGTGCTTCAAATGTATAATTAGTTAGCTGACAAGACTTTTCTAAATTAATGCTATATGGCTGTTGTTGTCGTGTTCCGCTTTACAAAGGAAGGAGAGGTGCAGTTGCTTCGGAAGATATGGAATCTATTTCTGTAATTAAAAATAAAAATTCTATAAGAAACAGAGAATCATTTAACTGCCTTAAGTTCTTTAGAAAGCTGCAGAATCACAAAAAAAAACAATTTTTTTCTTTTAAGATATACTAGAATTGTATTTCTGTTTTACGAAAACTGTTTAAGAGCTTACACTTCAGCATATGTATTTTAAATGTCATTATCAAGCCTGTTGAATGTTGAATAAATGATATATTGAACCAATTGTTGTACTTTCGTTCTTGTTAACATTCAAGCAGTAATTATGATTTATTGTAACAAATGAATTTTATGTTAATAACAAAGCTTTATCTCTCATCAACCACTAGTCTTATTTTTATATGAAACTTTGATGCGAAAATGTCGTTGTATAGTTTTTCATTATTTCAGCAGTAGCAAATTTTTTTTCCTCATAATGAACTTTGCCATATATAATAGGAATAGAAATAGGTCATTTAGAAAAAAAGAATGCATATAGTCTCCAAAGCCTTTTAATTCTTCAAAAGTATGATATAAAGAAAAGGATACTTTATTTTTCATTTTGAATGTTTAGTATTGCAAAAAAAGTTGACATTATTTAAAATTATTGAAATTTAAAAAAATGAGATATGCATACATTTTTTTCTTTAGGTGATTGATCAATCTAAATTTTAACAAACTAACTTTATGATATTAGCAAAGCTTTATCTCTCATCAAAAATAAATTATTATTTCGCTTCAACGATTCAAATTTGCACTCACCATATAATTGCTGAAGATATACTGTAAAATAAAAAATAAATAAAAAAATGAATGAAAATTATAATTAAATATTAAACCATATATATACATTAATATTAAATTAAAAATAAATATTAAAACTTGAAGAAAAAAATACTTCTTTTTGGAAACAGATTGCTTTTTTGTAAATTATTAGCTCGAAAAAAAACTTTATGGCTGATAGTTGATTGAAAATTTAAAATTATTATGCATTTGCAAAAAATTTCAGATTATCATAGTTAAGATAATATTACAGTTAATTAACGTTTAGATATTCGTAAGATTCTTTTCCTACATTATGTTTTGTATGCTGTAAAATTTGATGAAATATTCTTGAATATATCTAAAACATATGTTCCTAAAGCTCTAAACATTTAAATTTGAATATATAATATAATCATAGGTTACACAATCTGTTGAAAAGTACTTCTGAACTCTATTATAGTGGATTTTCTTTCTCTTTTCTGTGTTTTGTTCGAAAGACAGGAGATCTGACTATGTTTCTAGGAAAATGTTAAATTCACTATGACTAAAAGAAACTATACAACACAGAATGAAATTAGGTTTTGCAAGTGGGGACAAAACATAGTTAGATTTTTTTATGAAAATACACACTTATGACTGATTGTAAAACTTTCTACGATTATAACATGAAAATTCTTTGGCTTTCATTGTTAACTAGGAAAGTTACACATGTTTTTAGAAGCAGAAACATGTATCTGTTTTAAAAAAACATTTCTTACATATTCTTCCCACCATCTTGCAAGATATTAATTCATTCTAAGCCTCATAATAAGTGAAGAAAAGGAAAGGCATATATGCACTTTTGGAATAATCTATTTCATTTACATGACTTCTTGTTCTTTATTGATCCAAGGAAATCCTTTTTATATATTTTATATATACTTTTTCCCTTATTTTTTGCAGCTATTTTATACCGTATTAAGCTTCAGAAAGAATGGGATCCTCTCTAACAACTGACTATGGCATTTTCTTTGAATAATTTCTGTTTTTATCCCCAAGTCTCGGAATTTGATAAGCACCGACCCTAATTGATGATACTATAATTGACTGCTAAGCACTTTCATTAATTGACTTTAAAAATAAAGAATAAAATGATTATTCAGTCATAAATAATATACAAGATTTGGTGAGCAAAGCTCTTTTTATTTAAATTTTTACAAACGAATCACAGCCACATTCATGCAGAAAATAAAACAGTGCAGGGCATGCATGACACAAAGCAGATGAAAAGAAGAGTTGATAACACCGATAACAAAATACGATCACAGTTCAGTTTCATTGGTTCGTTTCATCCAGTGAAACAAGTTGCTCCATGAAGATCTCAGTGGACGTAAAACGGACAAATCTCGATCAGTTGCTGATCTTCTCAGATTCACGTAGCGAACGAGAGGATAGCTGTACATAACAGCCTCATCATAACAAGGTGGGGTTTCTCTTGATAAGCGTGGTAGCATCAGACGACGACTCATGCTGACTCTGCGCATATCGTGGAAGGGTTTGAATGGTTGGCTGAAGGATTTGGGTATTCTTCTTTGTCCTGGAAGGATAAACTCTGTGTCCTCTGCTCTACTTAATGAATGACGGCGTTGATGGCGATGGCTGGATGGCGTTTGATTGTCCAAATGAAGCCCAGACTCAAGTGAGGAATAAGCATAACTATTGTCGAGCAGAACTGCTTCTGAATAACTAGGTGCCATGTTCAAACGATTTGCAATCAAACGCTCCATTTCTACGCTGTCAGCTGTACTGATCCGTGGTAACTGGGTCTGTCGCAGGTTGGATGGTGAGTAGGTCCCGAAAGCTTTCTTGATCTTGTATTCAACGAATGCTGTTTGGCTGTCGATAAGTATACGTAATGGCCAGGACAAAAGAAAGAGCGAAAATATCCAAAATATTCCCAAAGATATATACCAGGGCAACTTTTCCTTGTTGGCGACTGTGATCATCAAAGGATGGAAATCTACTCCTAGCAAATCTACTCCTTCCCTAATTTCCATGTGTTCATCGAAAGGTGCGTTTTCTCTGTAAAATCTGTCTCTTTGTCCGTAATAGTCAATTGCTGCCTGAATTGATGCAAAGCAATAATCTGAAAAGATAGAAACTTTTCAATTTATATCCATTTTATATAAAGTTGTTTATTAAAATTTTGCATTGAAACTTTAATCGATATTTGCGATGAAATAAGATTCTCAAACATTTTATTTATAGTAATAAGCATCAGCATCTGACAGATATATACATTGAAATTTTGTACAATGTCAAATGAGAAATTCAGGCGGGAGATTTGTAAAGATCTCAGTTCATTTGTTTATATTCCTTTCTTGAAGTCACAGAATGATTTATAATGGAAAGAGTCCATTTCCCGAAATACTTAATTTATTCAGTTTTTCCATTCAATTTATACTTCTCACAAAATTTCAGCTTTCAGCTATTCGATTTATATTTTATGCAAGTTCTGTTTGTGAAACTAAGCAGCTTTTATTCTAATACAGCTTGCATTTGTTACAAACAAATAAATTTTTTACTTTTGATTTAAATTTCAACTTACTCAAACCTACAACGAATTTCTTGTTTTATGTTTATGCATTAAGAAAATTAAATACTTTTCAAAATAAATTCTATATTACTTGAGTCACAGAATATAAACTTCACAATCAGTTTCATTTTTCTTGAAATTTCAAATTTTCATCAAGCAGATGAATTTTCTGCAATACTAAATATGAAGATATACTACTTCTTATATATTTTTTTCAGATACATTATTGCTGTTTGAGCATTTATGAATTTTATAATACTTCACATAGTTAAAGTAATTGATAGTTTACTGATGCTTTATTTCCAACAAAACAGTAGGAAAAGAATACGCTTAACATACTGATATTTTGAAAGGACTAAAAATGTCTTTTATTCTATTCCTTTCCTAAACAGTGTCGCTTAAAACTCGGCATATTTTAAATATAACTAAAGGGTAAAAGACAATGGCACGATGATTGCGCTGGTGTAATTAAAGTTCACAAACTTCCAAAGTTAACGAGTTTGTTAAAAGCGAAAAAGAAAATTATCTAGCAAACCTTAGGGAACCTGAAGAGCATTTATTAGGAGAAGAAAGTTTCCACATTCTGTTAAAGAACCGAAAGCCAAGTATACTTTTAAATCGCACAGTTTATTGAGTTAGCGGTCGTAAAGTTCTTCTACTCATTAAAACAAGCCAAACAATAGAATAATGCTTCAAATAAGTTGCTGAAGGCTAGCTAGTTACAATTCTTCCTGCTCCTCTGAATAATTGCTACACCAATCAAGCGATAGAGATATTGACGAAACCGTCGTCGTGGAAAATGTCGAATCTGAAGCAAGAATGAACTCGATGATGGAATGTGGATTATTAAGAATGTTTGTTTACTTAGTTAACTGCAAAATAAGTACTATATACAAAGAAGCTTTCAGAGTAATAATAATAAGACCGAGCGCTTAAAGAAGACATCATTGTAGCCCGATCAAAAATTATCGTTAAATTATTAGATATTTTAAGATTATTAAGTAATACGGAGGTTTTGCAGAGTATTTATGCCATCCAAGACGCCATGTTTTTTTTTAATTTCTAAGAAGAGATTCGAATCTCTATAAGTGAAATTCGAATGTTACCTATTCTTTAATAATTTAACAACTAATTGGCATCTAATAGTTTATTTTTTTATGAATTAAAACGATATAAAATTATTTCCAAGAGTTAAACTTGCTACTACTTTTATTATTGTTTCGTTTTTAATTTAAAACACAGATGATAAGATGCAGTTTTTGTAGAATGGAAATAAAAAAGGATAAGGGATATAATAATCTTTCGAACTTGATCCCTTGAATATTCAAAGTTATTGAAATATGGGGGCATTTTAATATAAGAGCTATGAAATTAAGGATAAAATTTACATTAACTTCAGTTTTAAATAGTAGTAAAATGTTCTATTTTGATCAAAGTTGAGTAGATTTTAATAAATAAGAAATCTTCTATAATTCGTCTCATTTTGAATTACATGAGAACTTACTCTTCTTGTGGTTGTTTCTTACGGCACATGCCATGGACAAGCTCGCTGAGGCAGTCAGTGCTTTAAGCCTAATCAGTGTCGCTTGTTTTGTAGTAGTGCCAGCTAGGGCCAAGAATATGACTTTTGGTACTCACTCATCACATTCGCTTGCACAACCCTTTTTTACAGGAGGGGGGATATTCACACACTTTACAGATAGAACAACCATATCCAAACCAGGACACGAAACCAGGACGTCTAGATCACGAGGCAGACTTGCTACCTCTATGCCAGGACACGAGGGCTATTTTGAACAGATCTACTAATATTTGAAACACAGCAGAACGTTGTGATTTTAGATAGGACATTTGACCTTGACTGAAATAAGGACAGCCAAATTCTTGTGATTAGATAGATCATTCTTCTTTGTTTTCTGACTCGATTCAAATTTTAAACTTTTTTGGATAGTCTGGGCCGGTGTTGGCTTTAAAATATTCCTGCATGCGATATTGCTTGGGTTAATTATAGATTTAAAACCGCGTAGACAAACTTTCACCAGACCTTTGTGGGTCTTTAAAATTCATATAATAAAATTCCCATGCACACCCAGCGAACTATCAAATTTTATGTAAAATACTTGAACACTAAACATTTTATAGAAATTTATCAATAGGAGGGGAATTTTAAAATGCAACTAAATTATAATCTGCTTACTTTACAAAATTGTGATGCGAAAAGTAAAAGTAATTTTATTTATAGACGAATGAAATATTGAGTATTTTGATACTTAAGTTGTGATCAAATATTCAGGAGCCATAAAATCCTACTTCAAGATTAAAATAGAGGCTTTGAATTTCTACAGTGAACTTAATAAATATTTTTCTTCCGTGTGCGTAGTTTCTAAGGTAATAACTAAATTCTTTAAACACTTTTCTGAACATAATGGCTTAAAATAAAAGAATAAATTTTCTTTTTAAAAGCGCCGAAAGTACCAGACTGCCATTCAGGATGGATATTATGCTCATTTACCGTAAAATAAAGGATCTCCTGAGATCAACAAATGTTAGAAAAGACTATATCATATCTCATCTTCGAATGCGGCTTAGTAAATAAAGAAAAAATGACAGAATATATTTCTGAGAAATTCTCTTAACTATCTCGTAGATTAAGGTAATTGTTTTAAAAAATTATTTATTCTAGAAAATTGAAAACAAGTACTGATTTAAAAAAAATTCTAACCAGACTTAAAAATGGTTGAGATCCAATGAAAACGTAGTCCTATGAGACAACTTGATCGACAAAAACATCATTTGCATTTTAACATAAAAGTTGTCTGTGCATTAGATGAATAAAAACTGATGAGAAGTGATTTTTTTTTTACTTGAAAGTATTTTGTTGTTTGTCGTTAAATTAACATTTTAATACTTATTTTTCAGTTTCAATTGCGTTGTAAAGCCTGGTGAACTTGTAGAATGGAAAAAATGTGAAATCTTTTGTAAGGTAGCGAAAAATCAAATTGTCAGTCGCTGTGGGAGTTACAATTCTCGATTGCTTTCTTCAAAGCAAAAACTCTCTAAAAATAAGACATCGATAATTACTGTCTTATAATGGATTTTCGTTTCCCTTGGGCTTTAACTGTTTATGTACGTTTAAATCAAAATATTTTTTATCTGATGTTGTAATATCTATGGCATGTTTCAATATGAAAGAATTTAGAAAGAAGAAATCATTTCTTACTGAAAAATTGAATTAATAAGGTAGTAATAATTTGCAGACTGCTTTCTAATCTAGCCTAATTTTTAAATAAAAAAAACCCTCAAGTATTTTTAATCAGCCATTTAATGAATATTTCCTTTTGGCGAAACGCATTGTACAATATTTTTAAGATGTCGTTCAGTGTTCTGTCTATTGTTTGTCTTCAATGTCGTTCGGCAACATAATATAGTGAAGAAATAATTTGTTTACCTTTAACGCATATTATTACACCTTTTTATCAAAAGTTAAGCATCACTAAACTATTACATGGCTAGATCCAGCCACCATGCCGGAAGCCTCTCATGCTCATTATGAGGTGCCCCTAAGAGGGGGGGGGTCATTGATATGGTAAAAGATCAATCTTTTAACATTGTAGTATAAATAGCGGATAGCGCTAGGCCCGAACTCCGAATCTTACGGTTAGTAGCCAAGTATCATGCCGATCAAGCAAAAGGGACCCTTCAGCTTGAAGGATATTAATTGGCTTATATAGCAATCACCACAGAGTATCTCCCCAGTGAGTTTGGCGAACGATACTTATGTGGAGTGTTGGCGTAGTTTACAATTGTCGTACTTAATACACGTTTAGAGCTTTGAGTCGCCGATAGAGGGCGCCACGACAGTTGAACGAAGCTATGTGTGGAGGTTGCGTTTTATCCAAGGTTGGTCGCCGGGTTATCATTTTGGGGTGAATAGCGGATAGAGCTAGGCCCGAACTCCCAATCTTATGGTTAGTAGCCGAGTATCATACCGATCAAGCAAAAGGGACCCTTCAGCTTGAAGGATATTAATTGGCTTATATAGCAATCACCACAACATTAGCGTAATACCCTGACACAAAGTTTGTAGGATCTTGTTTTATGAATCAAATCAACATATTTTGCAACTGTTGCAATAGGCTATAGAAATAGACCGCAATTACCAGAAACTATATAAGTTCTGTCTATTGTTTCGCTTCGATGTTATTCGGCAACATGATATCATGAAGATATAATTTTTTAAAACCTTTAACGCATATTATTAAAACTTTTTATCGAAGGTAAAGCATCACTGGCCTAACATTATTCGAATTAATTCAACCATATCAATCTTGGCATAGGAACTACATCACAACCAAAGCACGATAATCATAAAAAGTTACAATGGAATATATATACTTGCAAAGTGGTGAAATTAATTGACGAAATCAGACCAGTTATGGAAATTCGGAGCGCGGCAAAAATATTATTTTGCTATATCTCTCAAGAATGGAAGGTAATGTGAGACATGTGACTTTGATGACGTATCTAGGGGGTGTGAGATTTCATATAAAAATAGATAAGATCTGACATGTGATAGAACGTGGGATACTATGCATTTAGATCTGTTAGCCTCAAAATAAGAAAAGTCTAATAATTTGTGAATACCCTTGGAAAAGCGAATTTTCGTTCGGGGATGTTTTTCCAGATCGATCAATTTGTTTGATACATCTCTTGATCCACAGTGGGTGTATACGTAGCAAGACGCAGCTACTCGAGAATTCACTCTTTCGAGGTATTGTTGAGACGTAGTGTAGGCATCTCCATTTCTGTATCTGGTAACCTAAGAATATAAAAACCAATGTATATCAAATATGTTATAAATATAAATATGTATTATTAATATGTATGACTTATATCGTTTATTAGGAAATAATAGTAGGAATAATAGAACATTATCGTAATAAAAAGTTAATCAATATCACACATTAGCTTTTTAAAAAGTGATTTGAGACTTTAAAGCCAATGTATAAAATATACATTAGTGACCGTTAAAAAAGAACTAAACATTTTAATGGGTGTATGATGCTGTTAAGAAAAATCCTCAATTTTGGCTTCCAATAAGAACACATAATTGCGTTAAAGGGTTAGTTTGTGATTGCATCAACCTATTGTAACATACGTCGAAAGCTAAGATGGTGAATTTCCATTGGTCTCTACTCATATAGAGCATTATTGTACAATATTTTGCTACATTATGGTATATTATATTATTCAATATTAAACAATATCATAGATTTTTGCGAATACTGTTTAGTACCATACAATACTGTAGATTAAAATCAGGCTAGTAGGGTATTATACAATGTGATGTCAAAAATCATGGAAAAGCATTATGCAAATTTGAAGATCATTTTAGTATAAACTGTATAAATAGTTAATGCATTGGTTGGGCTTTCATTTGTATTCAAATGATTCATGCGAAAAGGTCTCTGACGTGATTCTGGCCGCATGACGAAGATTAAAAGGCATGGACTAGGTCCTCTGGTCCAACTGAACCAATTATTGACAGGAAATGGACATTTTCAGCTACTTAAAGAGCACTTTCCAGTATTTGAGAACTTCATGTAACCAAAAAAGTATAAAAATTTTATGAATCACGATGTGCCCTGCTACCAGGCTACCACTGTTAGCAATTAGTTTGAAGACAATTTTTCTAGTTATTGTTACTTATGGCACTTGCCATGGACAAGCACCCCCCCCCCTGCTGTACAGCAACAGAGTTAAGCCGAAAGGAGAGCATCGTTTTTTTTTAAAGTAGCGCCAACTAGTACGACTTGGCTACACGCTCACCACATTTGCTTGCACAACCCCTTTCTATAGGGGGAGCACAGTCACACATCTCACAGATAGCACACAGAGGAACAACCATGCCCGAACCGGGACTCCCAGAACACGAGGGAGACGCTCTACCTCTGTGACAGAAAGACGATGAAAAAAATTATGGCCAATTTCAGCGAATAATTTGGTCACCTAGATCACCCGGCAAGAATCTCATCGAATATTTATGGAATATAATCGAGAATTCAGTTCGTGCAATAAATTCTTCACCTGCAGCATTTCTGAAATATACGGGCATCTATAGAGGTAGCAGAGCTCAATATTTTTGCAGAGAGCTTCCAAGGATTTGTTGAGTACATTTGTTTTTTATTGCCGTGCTTAGCAGTAAAAAGGGATATGTTATTAGGAGGTATTCTATGGTTTTTGATACCTTGTGTACAATACTTGTAAAATGATGATTAATGTTACATTCACGCTATGTAATAAAAGCTCATTCGCATCACGTCATTACTGCTTGACAGATATAATAGAACATGGTAACTAGCGTCTGACAACGAGTAGCTTTATTCTCCTGTCACTTTCCTATGATTTTTACAATATGTACACATGGATTCCAAAATAAAATAGAAGATGAATCGATTTCATTCTGGAAGGTAAATATTTACCATAGTAAATATTTACCATAGTAAATATTTACCATACTTCATTTTAAGCAAGGACAAACAAATCCAAACTACAATATTCTCTTTTTCCATTCAACTGTTCCGAATCCAGTTATATTTAACCATTTAAACCTTTATCAGTCTTTTATTTTGAATTAAAATGTACTTTAATTTAGATAATATTAAATTTGAAAGTTAAATGCATGTGTCGAAATATTTTTTATTAATGACCAATTTTTTAATGAACTGGGAGGCCGATATTTATACTTCTTCAAAACATTTTTCCACTGATAAAGTCTGTACCAAATGATTATATTTATTATTATTATTTATTATATTTATTATTATATTATTTATTTTATTTTTATATTTTATTATTGCAGAAATATTTTTAAAAATTAGTTTAAAAATCTGTTTCCTTTATCTAGTTAATTGGTACTATATCGAAAGCAAGGATTGTAAATTGAAATGTAGCATTGATAGTAGCGCATTTCTAAATTGACTAACATTAGTTATATACATAATTTTTTCATGAGCTTAAAAGTAGAAGTGAATAGTATCTGTTGATCAAATTAAAATAAATTGGTCAAGAATTATTGCTTAGAACCAAGTAAAATTCCTATTCAGTTTGTATTCTTTTTAGCAAAAGTATTTTTTTTTTAATTTGTACGATTTGTAAGAAACTTGTAAAGAGATTTGTGCAACATTTTCTCTTATAAACATGGAATTTAATGAAATAGATTCTCAATTAACAAATGACCTCTCAACGTCAAATTATATTCGTAGCAAACTTTGTACTATTCATTGCGCCATTCCCCAATGTTATTTCTTGTCTACTTCTTAAAAAAAAAAAAAAAGACTTTCGTTTTTAAACAAATCCGCGGTTTCTGGCTCTTTCATAAGTTTCATATTTTACAGAACTTTTATTAGATGAATGAATCTAATGTCATTAATATCATTAAAGTATCGAAGTTATAAATTGAAAGAAAAGTATTTGAAGTTCGTAGAAGTATTCCAAATCAATTAGTCATTGGAAGATGTTAATGGGACAAGACTGAGAATGTCAAAGGAATTTTAACGCAATTAGTTTACATTTTAGAATATTCGTCATTAACGCATTTAAAGGAACTGAGAAATGTTGTTAAAAACTTCACATTAACTATATTAAAAGACGAATATAATGAATTAATCAAAATTATTAATTAATTCTGAATTCTTCAGAATCATTTTATATTATTAAGAGCTTTGTTTGAGGCAAAATTTTACTTAATTATAAAATACTTATCGATCATTTAGGTGTCATTCTTTATGAAACAAATATTGCACCGTTCTGCAACACGATACAGGACATCATAAATAAAATATGCGACACACTTTTGATTATTTTTGTTGCATTAGTTATAGTGAATAAAATATAAAAATTGTTTCATTTTATTATTAGCGTTATCAGATTTTGATGCTAAGGACATTCCCATTTATGATGATACATTAAAAGAGAAATATAAGGAATTAGTTAAAATTCATTAATTAATTCTAAATTCTTCAGTTTTAATTCATATTACTAAGAGTTTTGTTTAGGGTAAAATTTGACTTAATTATAAAATACTTATTTATCATTTAGGTCTCAGTCCTTATGAAGTAAATGTTGCACCGTTTCGCAACACGATGCAGGACATCATAAATAAAATCTGAGACATGCTTTTGATTAATTTTGATTCATTAGTTATTGCAAATAAAATATAAGAATTGACAAATTTGTTTAATTTTATTATTAGAGTTATCAAATTTTGATGCTAAGGACATTCCCATTCATGATGATACATTAAAAGACGAATATAATGAATTAGCCAAAATTCATTAATGAATTCTGAATTCTTCAGTATTATATTATATCATAAAGAGCTTTGTTTGGAGCAAAATTTTACTTAATTACAAAATACTTATTTATCATTTAGATCTCCGTTTTTATGAAACAAATGTTGCACCGTTCTACAACACGACGCAGGACATCATAAATAAAATATGCCACACGATTTTGATTAGTTTTTATGCATTAGCTAGTATGAATAAAATATAAGAATACACAAATGTGTTTCATTTTATTATTAGCGTTATCAGATTTTGATGCTAAGGACATTCCCATTCATGATGATACATTAAAAGAAAAATATAATGAATTAGTCAAAATTCATTAATGAATCCTGAATTCTTCAGTATTCATTTATATCATAAAGAGCTTTGTTTGAGGCAAAACTTAACTTAATTATAAAATACTTATTTATTATTTAGGCATCCGTTTTTATGCAGTAAATGTTGCACCTTTCTGCAATACGATGCAATACATCATAAATAAAATATGAGACACGCTTTTGAACTATTTTGATTCATTAGTTATTGCGAATAAAATGTAAGAATTAACAAATTTGTTTCCTTTTATTATTAGCATTATCAGATAGCTAAGGACATTCTAAGGACATATGATGCTAAGGGCATTCCCATTCATGATGATTTTCTGACACATATTCAAATCTCCCAGTCCGCTGACTTTTGACAGATGACATTTTAATTTTAATGGTTTTAAAATAAGATTTTAATTTATGGGTTTGTTATTAAATATTGTTTCTTACCCTTCAAGATGCCGGAAATTCTAACTTTTCTTAAACACAATAATTAAAATGCTTTACATTTACCTGTCTGGTGCGCCTGACGTAGTGGTATGAGATGGCTTTCCACCATATAATAGCTTTGGCTTCCTTCATTCGTTCTATATACTGTTGAATATCATTGCCATCCACTTTGTATGTCAATTCTAATCTTGTCGAACTGTGCCAGCATTCCACCAAGTATACCAAATACAGCATAACCAGAAAAGCAACTGGAATGTAGATGTAGCCTTCGTCGCAAGGACTTGTCTTCTGCCTACTGCTGACAGGGAAATGGTGGAAATTGATGACGAGGCGACTAACTTGGGCAACTCGGCACCATACGATGACTGCTACGCAACCAAAGATCAATAAAGTCAGAAGTAGGCATTTTAAATGGCCTCCATCTCTGAGACTCTTAAAGAAAGAGGGTTTCTGAGGGCTCTGAATGTCGACGTCATTCTGCCAGAAAAGAAAAGAAAGATTTAAGTGGACTGTGAATTAAACTGGCATATTATATTATTTCTAAATCTTAAAAGAAATGGCACACTTTTATGATTTTTTAATTTAGCATATAAGTAACTGAAAACAATAATGAAGATTAAAATAAAATCTGCTATGAATATTTCAATATATCATGTCAGAACATAATTTCTTGAACAGCCAAGTCGTTGAATTAGTAACTTTAGTATTGCAAATGATCAATTATTGTTTTAAAAAATATCACATTTCCAATTTATTTCATTTCATATAATCACGCGATCAAAATTTCCCTTTTCTAGATTTTATTTGCAGTAGTAATTAACATATTTTTTAAATCAGAGCTTTTGTAAATGCAATGGCAACACGTTATTAAAAGCTGATTTTTTTTTAGATGCTCGTGCGAATAATACGATTTTTATTTTTCGCCTGCAGATTTTTGTTGAGACCAAAAACCTCATCCTCAAAACAATATCATGTTCTGGCATTATAATAATTGTTTTGGAATATTTAATACCTTACATAGAAAAAAGAAATCTAATTAAGAAATAAAAATTTGTTTACGTCACTTTGGAAAGTTTAAGGTAATTATTCAGTAAATTTTTTATGTGGGTTATAATGTGTCTTTTGAAGCAATTTTTTAGCAAGCTTAGTTAGAATTTTAATTAATTAAGAATTCTAATCAAATTCCATTTTAAATTTGCATGAAAATATTTTTAACATAAGTTTAAATTTGTAAATATTATGCTTTTAATGGTAAAAATTCATTTTTTAACAATTTTACTGTAATTCAAAAAAATATTGAAAAATATTTTTTATAAAGAATTTGTTTTAATAGTTTTTCTAGTTGAAATTTAAATCAAACCTATTTCATTGTTTCTTGAAATCTTTAAATTACTTCCATTGTTAAATATCCTTAAATCACAAAAATATTTCACTTTTCTCATAACCTAAGAAAAAGCAATAAGTGATTATTTATTTAACGAGAGTAAGATTTTCTTTCTTATAATGCATATGATTTGAAACATAAATGATTTTATTTTGATTTAGACACGATAAGCTATATTTATAAAGGGTACTAGCAAAATTTAAAAGGGTTTTTAAATTTCTGGAAACATTTTTCACATTGATTTTCAAAATAAAATAACATTATTCGTATTTCAAAAGTTAAACTATCTGCAGTGGTTAGTCTGTTATATTCATTTATACGACATATCTAAATTAAATATGGCATTAATAAGTACTAATTATTGTAATAATTATTTATGTATCAGACACATTTTTTAAATCCAAAATAACATTTTTAAATATTTTACAGCTAAAGACTAAGTGATCAAAAGGGATTCATATGAAGTGTCTCGTTTTTCTAATTTTTTTACTGCAATATAATTAGTTGCCACGTGATATTGCCGCGTGATTGCCTGAATTCTCCATGTGCTTTTGATTCCATGTGTTAGAGGCGTCAATAATACTTGAAAATCTAGACATGAGCACTAGACGATCTTCTTCACTAATGAGCAAACACGAGAAATATAGTCACGCTATAAAAGACTCAAGACGTCAGTTTTCGATAAAAACAGATCTGATAACTTCATTATTTAAAATACGAGGAGACAGCACGTGGACGTACAACGTGACATCCAGACCACGTTGTGCGCCCAGGTTTGATATATCACTCAAAAGATCAAACCTTTATATAATGAAAATTTAGTCAATTATTATTCTATTATTTGCTGAAAATGCAATTGAATATCTTAAGAAGACTCTTATCTGGTTGGCAAACTAAACGAGAAGAGCTAAGATTTAATTTCTTAAAATAAAAAAAGCAACCAACTTAGAAAGAAGGGGCGAGTAATAATAATTGTGCAGCCTGAAAGATATTTCTGTTATAATAATTAATTATTTATTAATGTTTTACTGATTTTAGAGAATGAAATAAGCTTATTTTGCTGTAAGTACATAAAAGAACCATGGCAAAAGAAAGCATGTCATTTAGTCAGATTGCTTTCGGAAAAACATTAGCCTTATGCCTGTAAACGAATTTTGAGATGATAATGAAGCAATGTTTTAGAAACTGATTCGAGAAGATTTTTTGACTGAAACATAAAATTTATTTAATATATCACTAAATTATTAACAGTATAAGTCAATAAATAATCAATAATAAGCTTGCTGAATTCATGAAAAGAAATAAGTTATAAAATTTGCAAAAAGATAGGATTTTTTTAAATTGAGATTATATAAAAAATGATAAAAGTATTAAAATTAAAACTATCAATGTATTATTGTACATCTATTTTTTTTAAAAAAAAATTTCTGTTTCATTTTAATACATATACCGGGTGGTTATAGTTAAAGTTCCACCATGACCATTTCAGAGTGGAACTAACCATAATTATAACCATTCAGTATTTTTAATAAGTTTTCATTCATATCAAAGTAGTTATTTAACATTATTTAAAAACAGGTATGGTCAATCTCCTAAAAAATAGCAAGAAAGACTTTAAATTATTCTACCAATATTTTTATAATTTTTTTTTCATGTTATTATATATTTGTTGACAATGTTTTCCGTTTGTTTTAAAGAAGTAATTTAACGACGACAAAAACATAAATAAATTATCCACTCAAATTCAAACTTAGGCTTCGAATTAAAGTCTTTCATGATCAAATTAAGTATTTTTTTCAAATATTTTTGAACAAGAATACATGCTTAGAGCAGTAGTCAGACCACATGAGCAAAATTATGAACAATTATTTTTCTAAAAGCAGAAAAGATTAAGAGTTTTTATCAGAAAAGATAATTTAGTGTCTTTACTTGTTTTTATTAATGAAAAATTAATTATTTAATTAATAGTTGTTTAAACCCTTTATATTTCAGCCTGTATGATGAAAATTTGTTGGACTAATATAACAAATATTTCAAACTTTTGGAGAAAATCAGCAATCAGTAGTTTTTATAATAATCTGCTTTAATCGATATTTTCAATAAAAAATAAGACAATAAAAGAATTTTACTACATCAGTAATGCCAATCAACAAATATAGTACTGTAAAAAGACAGAAATACTGACGATAAAAGGATTGCACTTTTTTTATAGAAAAGTAGTTTGTATTTAAACAATATATACATCAAAGAGTTTTAATCCTAGATGGGGCCATGTATATCAACAAGCAATATATAAAAATATGCTAACTATCTGATTTAATGGTTTTAAATAACTAATAAACAGTTTAATAACTCCTTTTCAAAGCCTTTACAGGCGAGAAACTCTGTTTTGTGTTATTAATAAGATGCTGAATACAAAAGTACCTTCAAACAAGAAATGTTAATTATGGCGCCTGTCGGGAAATCTGCATTGAAGTCAGAACTAATCAATGAACATCACAGGAAGTTGGAATAATCTCTTTAGCTTTGCATGAAAATTCTATGACTAGAAGCTTGTTGTTTAAATTTCACAGCTTCATGCCATTATATTTAGATTCTAGCTTTTCTCATGAGATTTCTAGTCATAGAGTTTATCATTTCAAACATGGTACACATTGCTTGAACTTTTCAAGAAACACCTACATATATTTTTGTGGTAAAAATAATAAAAAATGCATTGTTACAGTATATATTTATTAGATTATTTTTTTTATCCTATATCTAAGAAGTTAGAAGTTTGGGCATTTTTGAAGGGCTTGTTTATTTATTACTCTATATATCTAAAGAATACATTAATAAAGAATACCTATAAAAATAAAATAAATAAATTTTATTTTATAATTAAAATTCTTTGATAAGGAATTACTTTTTTATCCTTATGTTTGACTTGTTAGTTACATATGCCAACATTTTTAACATAATGAATACAATTGGATAAAGCACATATAGTACGAAATAATACAGTTTTTTAAATATCACTTTATGATACATTTTTCATTGTGTAGTAGAAAAATCACAATAAAAGCAGGTAAAAAATTTCAAATATTGAATCCAAAATATCGTATTATAATAACGTTTTAGATTCAATTATTCCATCTTATTTCCATTGCACTTGAGTTCATCAGTCATTGCCTTCTTCAAATAAAGATTTACATGCTACTTATCTCCAATTTAGCAATAATATAGTGGTCCTTAGAATATATATGTGTGCATATATAAGTATATAATTATGAATACATACATAAATATATATATAAATTTTATAACATTTTATTCCTTTACCAATTTAATACAATTTAAATTTAATTTTAATTATGTCAGCTAACTTTTGTGATTACAGATTTTTTTGCTTGTACATCCCTTTTTATGTTTGTGGTTCCTGTTTTGAGCATTTTTCTACACAATATTTTAAATGAAGTATTGCAAATTCAAGACAACACGACACTTTTCAAACTTACTAGCATTCTTTTATCATATTATGTATTCTTTTTCTATGGTCGTTAAATGTTTTCAGTAGTGTTTCATGTAATATTATTTTTCAGTTCTACGTTTTTATAGATTTCAACATCTGTCTTTCAACATAGATTTGGTTAATGAAATTGGTTACTGGGGGTCAAAGATTATCGAAAAATATGCAATCATGTAATTCAATGGCATTATAATATATTGAGAATATTGTTATTTAACGTACAATATTATACAATATATATGTGCTACTGGGGCAACAGATTTTCCTGAACTTCTCGATGCAATAATCAAAGCTATACATCATCAACACTTTCAAAGAGCATTTGGTTAACTTTAGAGTATCTTACAAAACAAAGTCATGATCCAGCACAAAGATATGGTCGATTAACTACTTGATGATTCATATGAAAAAATATAGTTGGCAAGAAGCCCAGAGGAATGGAAGGACAACACTGCTTCAGAGAATCTGAGTCATATGTTTCGTCTCCATTTGTATCGAGTCATGTCATCAACTTGAATCAGGAATCCGAAATTCATTACGAGAATTATTTCCGTTTGAAAACCATAGATTCGAAAGAAATGCCATATCAAAAAAGTAGATATAAAGATTTAAAAAAAGCCGGAATTTCAATGACTTGATACAAATAGTAGAAAGGTTCTTTTTGAGAAAGATGTATCAAATTCAGCGGTGAGAATATGTATTTTGGTATATTTTTTCCTAGTTCCTCTTACACTTTAGAATACTTGAATTTCTAGAGTTGCATGCTGTGGCATATCTTGAAGGGCTATTGACAGCCTTTTCTCCCCCTGGAAATCACATGTTTTCTGTAGGGTAAAGTGCAGTGTGATAAAAGTTAGAAATTAATATATGATATCAAAATTAAGAGAACAAATTTAAATTTCTCTTATAATCTTAGAATTATATTTTATATCAAAATATATATAATATTTTGCTATCATGGGCATCTAAAGAAAAAAATGATTAAAAATTTCAAATGGATTATTTGTACAATGATATATATATCAATATATAGACATAAGTCAGATAAATTGATATTTTAAACTCAAGTACCACAGCATTTGTTATCGTCTTCAGCACTTGTATAAAATATGTTGCATTGTTTTTATAATTCCTCTCATATCTCTATTTCTGAATACAGAAATGTTGTGTTTAGTTAAATTCTCAGTTTGATCTTACGAATTTTCGTTGCAAGAAATTTTCATAAAAATTCCAATGAATTTAAATAATTTATTTCTATTTTATTAATTGTCAAAAACCGATTTTGAAAATCGTTTGAATAACAAATACATAAATTCAGCTATGGTTATTCCTGATATTATGAATAATCAAATAATGCAGACAAACTTTTGTATTTATAGTGATTTCCAAAGAATAAACATCTCATATCCCTATTTCTGAATGCAAAAAATGTTGTGTTTAGTAAAGCTCTTAATTCGATCTTATGAGTTTTCATTGTAAGAAATCATCATAAAAATTTCAATGAATGGAAATAGTTTATCTCCTTTTTTATAAATGTCAAAAATCGATTTTGAGAATAATTTGAATAACAAATACATAAATCCAGGAATCGTTATTCCTGAAATTATGAATAATCAAATAATGCAGACAAAGCTTTGTACTTATAGTGATTTTCAATGAATAAACAATTAAAAACAAAAGATATTATGTTTTGAAGATACTATGGTTTCCTTGTTGCAAAACTTCAAATTAGTATCAAGAGTTCCCAGGATATATCAGGATCATATGACATGAAATTCAATTCATTGCCATTAAACATATTCTAATAATAAATTTATGTATCGTATACTTGTATCAGAATTTATAGAGGAAATAAAAATTTTCCAGAGAAAATTAATTTAATGATATCTTGAATTTTGATATTTACGAAGTACTTCTTAAAAATATTTTCACAGAAAAAGATCTGTAATTTATAATATGACGTCCTTATGTCATAAATACAAATGTAAATATTGGACGGAAATATGTTTATGCCCAATTTTAATTTCACATGCTCTAACTTCATAAAATATAATATTTATACTTGAATTCTGCTTGTTAAAAGATTTCTGACGGCATCAAATAAATTCAAATACCATCTAAACTGGGTTTTTTCACAAGCTATTCATAAAAAGCGAGTGTGGTTATTGTGGTTCCGAAAAATAAGCACCTCTGACAACTATTTTGAACAATTGATACATATTACGTTTCATATATTACTATATATACATGCCAAGTAAGTATTCATTTTTACTCATAATTAATTGATTTTTTTTAATAAATCACTGGCCGTTTTATCGGACTCTACTTGAGATGAAATTTTATTTTATTCAAACGAATTTTATATAGCATTCAAAACACTGAACCAATTCGCGAAAAAGTCTTATTTCTTTAATAAATAAAACATTTGAAAAAATTATTCTTACTTGCACATAGTTGATCCAAAGAGAAGGAAATTTTTCTTGTCAAATGTAGGCTTCTATGAATTAAAACAGTTAATAAATAATTTGATTGATAATAGCTCTAGTTTTCTAAAAGGTGCAATATCAAATGGAGACTGCAATACAATGAATTTCCTTAATGTTGATGATTTTTTGAATAATTTATTACTATTTAGATGAGCTTAAAATTTAATCTTTGTCATGAAGTGAAATAAAAAGTTAAATTTTGTTTTGTTTAAACAAATATATTACAGATTATTACAATATCATTAACAAATAAAGGGTTATTAAAACACTTTCAAACATAATATTTAATAACTTGTTTGGGATTGATTTAGATATGGCACTTATTTTAACTCCTCTTTGAGTTATGAATAAATAAATGACCTTTTCTATATATCGTTAGCTTTTTACGTTACAAAATATCCCCTACATTCCTTGAAAAACATAATTTTTTTCTTTAGACGTTGATTAAGGCAATCTATGTCATGCATACATACAATTGAACGTATTAATTGGAAAATAAAGAAAAATTATTATTTTTACAATTATTTTGTATCTAAAAGGATTAATTATTAATATTATTCTATTGTATGAATTCTCCACCAATAATCAGTAAGCATATACTCATCTGATCTACATTGCTACCATCTTTCCATGACCATTCAAATATTGGCGAAATCGTTACGCTTTGTGACTGATGCAATAAAAGTTATCAAAGAACTTATCAAAATGATTGTATAGAAAATATACCTTGCTATACATGTTACAGCCTAGAATTTTGAAGAGTCTAAGAATTTTCAGAAAATTCCGACATGCAATTCTTACTTTCCATACAGAACTTCTCACGAATTCCACTATCCTTATACACAAAGTCATCATTTCGTGCATCTACGTTGTTAACAAAGAAGGAAATCAACACATGTGTCTCACCTGTATGAATGATATTGTAATTACTGAATATCTTGCTGAATTACTGAATATCTTGCCGACGCCCTGGTACAGAGATAGCGGGTCTTCTTCATGATCTGGGAATCCCAGGTTCGAGTCCCGGTTCGGGTATGGTTGTTCTTCTGTGTACTATATACGAGATGTGTGAATGTATTCCCTTGTAAAAAGGGGCTGTGCAAGCGAGTATGTGTGTGTGTTATCCTCATATGAGCTAGAAGTCAGACCTGCCTACGGGTGCTCAGGGGTCCATACCTTAAGAAGCTACTGCACCCCTCTTTCCGTTGTAAAGTGGACACATCACCATCATTACTGAGTCTCTTAAATCTCCCATATTCTGATAAAAAAAGAGATTCACCTATTGGGACTGAAACATATAAAATGCTACAAATACATTAAGTTTCAATTTGAGTTATTAATGAACAATCACCTTTCATTTTCATTATGATTCTCATGGCTTGGATATGCATAAACTATTAAGACTTGTAAAGTACTTAATAATTCAATTTCGCACGTTGTAAAGGAAGCTAACTTCTTTGCATTTTGATGATTGCTTTCCCTTTGAATTCATTTTCCTTGGAATTCCAAAACGAATGATTTTTGACAGCTGAAAGAGTTATGTCGACTAAATCTCTCAAAACGAGTTATTCTTAATTAAATGGTTTTTCGTTAGGAAATCTGAATCACTGTTGTCACACTGGTTGTTTAGCTAAAGACAGAGGTATTCTATTTTAAATTTATTTGTTTTGTTTTTTAAACCCTGATGTTTTCTCGATGTTTGCTAAAGTAACAATAACTTAAATCAGTCTTTTGGAACAATTCTCAAGATCGTCTTTCATCACTCCCCATATAAAGAATATAGGCCGTTTTTGTTAAATATATCCTTCATTTTGGCTAAAGTATTCACATAAATACAAGTATTAAAAAAGACACTCTGTGAGATAGAAGAAACCTAACGGCGGTCTCAAAACCAGCATGTTTTATTTAATAAAAATCAGTAAAAAATCGATGCATAAAAAAATTGTTAAAAATTGATTCTATTAGTACACTGATTGTTTCCATAAATAAATTATTTGACATAAATAAATATTGGTCTTTCATTAAGGAGATTAAGAAAAAATATTTGTATTCCCTGGATACAATAAATCGGACAAATCAATGTCTTTAAAATTAAACTTGCTTACCATTCTAAAACAGTGGAGCAACTCATTGCCTTAATTTCTAAAGAATTAAATAATGATAATACTTTAATAAGGTCCATCGCCTTTTTCTCGAGGAAATGCAAACGAAATAAACACAACAGGAGGTAATTTGTTACCGAAAAGACAAGGAAAGGGGAACATTTCGGATGTTATCGATCGGTTATCCCCCCCCCCTTTCTAATCATTGAGAACTCTTTAAGAGCTGACAACTCCCTAAAGGGATAGGACGAGTTCGAATTCTGTAGAAAGCCGCTAACTAATGTATAAAACCTAAAAATTAAAATTAATTGAAACCATTCCGCTATCTTTCTTTACCTTTTCTATGTATCTCTTAATTTAATGCTCCTGTTGTTTGTCTCAACCAAGAAGGAGTTGTTGTTTAATCTTGCTAAATGGGAGATTCTAGTCTACGGACTAAACGGTCTTATTTCTCAATATTCAGGCTGTTTGAAATTCTAGGATTTCTTGTGATTTAATTAAACATAGGTGCCATATTTCAGCTCCTAGGATTAGTCAGGCCGTGAACGTTTATGCACTCATTAATTTAGGAAGGCAAGCTGGGAAATGCATCTTTTAGTAGTGTGATAATGGAAAAGGATTTTTTTGTTCAGATGCGTTATGAAGTAGTAGCAGAAATAAACTTTATGACTCTTATCTTGTGGTTAGATGCAGTTTTTTTTATACAGGCAGAAAATTTTTACTACATGCTGTCACAAACCGCTATAGTTGCGTGATTTTGTATTTTCTACTTTTTTAAGGCAATCTGCCGTAATCATTTGGAAATTGTGCCATATACGCATGGCATTTCTTAATTATTCTCCATAAATTATATCTTTATTCGTGTGCTGAGATATCGTTGTTAGCAGATGCTCTAATATTAATAAATAAACCTTTATGAGGCAAATTTTACAAAGTTAGAATTAAAAGCATCCAACTATGAACGTCTAGACTGTGATTAAATAGATATAAAATGAAAAAGTATCGATATATTTGGAATTTTTCGCAAACTAATCATATAGAAATAGTAAATTGGAGGATTTATAATAGGTATAATTTGAAAGTTTCATTTATTTTGGATGCATCCCATATAACATCCATTAACTTCCTGGTTTTATGGACTGATCGGATTCCTTTACCTTCATTTTATAAAAAATAATAATACTTTATGATACTTACTTTGAATTAAACAGATGACAAAGAATGGAAAAAGCTTACTTTTTATACAATAACTGCATTTCGAATGGAGTAAATAAATAGACCAATAAAAGATTTGATCATCTATAGAAAAAGCTTAAGTTTAAGTGTAGAGCATTCAAATCATTTTGCTTCTTGTCCAAATATTTATGCACTGACCTTACTGACTATCTTCTTCCTGAGACTATTACTTACTATCTTGCAATTGTTCTATTGTGTCTTATAAATTCATCTTGATGTTTAAACTTATAAGAATGACAATTTGTTTTTGTATTTATAGATTTATACAGTATATTATAGTACAAGAAAAGCTTATTATAGCACAAAAAAATTGTTTTCATACATGAGTATATTTGGCATTAGTTTAGAGTTTGTAATAGTATTAGCATAAAATAGAACGGCAATGAGATTTTACGCATTTCACAAATGACTTAAAATTTTGACCAACGTTTGGATGCTGAAATACGCACCTTGTAAAAAGAATCTCTGTAAAGTTTTCTTAAAGCACTTAAGTTTGCTTGTTTTATCCATTTTTATCAAGGCAACGTTAAATTTTAATAATTAAAACAAGAATATATATATTGAATTTCCCAGGATGATTACAAAAATTTATGATAAAAAATCTATTCTAATTCGGATGTGATTGCTTATATATTGTAAAGACTTTAGAAATGTTTTTAATAAACTCACTTTCTTCAGTAAATTTCAATGCAAGTTACTAGCGAGTTCAAAGAATTTCAAGATGGCATTTCAATTCCCTCCAAGTATTGTCCGATATTTTGATTGCCATTATGGACATATCAGTTATGATTCTAACTTTGGGTACATTAATATTTTCAACTGTAATTACAAACACTCTGTTCTTTATTTAATTATAAAATTGACATTCAGAACTGACGTAAACCATTGGTAGTAACTTTCTTCTTCAAAGTAGCCATTTAAATTCTAATGCAATATAAGTATCTACTGTATATTTAATAATCTACTGTATATTTAATTTTGAATGGTATGTTATTTTAAATTCGGATGCACATTTTATGGATTTTTTTGGTAATGAAACTGAAAGGCAATGCCAATCATTCATCAATTTAGCTCGAGACCACATCTACTTCTAAAAGTGTATGTGAAAACCAATACAATGTACGATAGTTGAAGAATAAATTAAATAACACACAACACATTTCTATACTTTTGTGGAATAGAGACTTGAAATTTTTGTTATCTTCGCCACTTGACCACAGTTCTTAAATAATATCAAAGAATACAGGTTTTATAGTCAACATATGTTATCATTTTTATTTATCACGTATATTCATTAAATGCAATTCACTCATGCATTTAAAAATTTAATTTTCTTTTATCCAATTTCAAAAATATCTAAATTATTGACTTAAAAAAATTTTAGTTTCCTTTTAACGCGGTATTTGAACGCGGCACCAAATTTTTTCTACGATTTCCTTTGAAAACGCTACGACTTCTTAAAAGATAATACAGAATGAACACATAAATTATAACATTAAAACTAAAAAAATAATCTTTTCTCTTATTTAGAGTCTATTTTATAGTGCTTGCTACCTATCCTTTGGAATTAAAAATTAACTTTTTTTCTATTTCTAATTATATATATATATATATATATATATATATATGAAATGAAAATATTTCTGGTTTTCAACGGCTACCAGATCGATAAAAATGTGTATATTTTATCTTATGCAAATAAATGTTCAAAAATAGGTAGTAAATAAATATTTATATCCACATTAAAAAATTTGCTCTTAGTTTTGAAACGTTAACATTTTTTTTACTGAAATTTGTGAACAAATTTCAATTAGACAGTTATCATTAGTAAGAACCTTATTAGAATAAAAAAATAACTGCATGTTTCACACTGAAAACGATCTTTACAATAACCTAAATACTAAATATTTCTTTTTCATGTTTGCCATTCTAAAAACTTAAAGAAAGGAAGTTGACGATATAAAACAAGTGACGTTTCCCGGAAATCTATTTAGAAAGATTAAAGACAGCAGTTATTTTTCAAAGTTAACTTCTTTTTCTCCAATTTTCATCAACATTTTTTGTTGCTATTTCTTCTAAAGACTTTTTTTGTTTAAATGATTTTCTTGGAAAGATGGCAATCTTTCTTTCTGTCACCTTTCTTCGTTTCCATAGAATTATGTCGAAAAGATTCGAACCAAGAAGATGAAGAAGATATCTGAATTCTTTTACTGCAGAACAAATATTTAAAAAAATCTCCTTTTCCTTTGTAACGAACAGAAAAGTATACATTAGAAAATAATATGTTTGCTCACTGCTACAGAAATTTTATTTAACAACATGTACACAAAAAAAGTAGGCGACAAGATAATATGGAAATGTTTATTTAAGAAAATTGACTTTTCTCTTCTGTAGCTTTCGAAAAATTGTTGCGTTTTCAGAGAGAGCGATTGATAGAATGTTTATTATTTTTATCATATTTTTTTATAAAGAAAGTAACAATGAGTTACTTGTTTTGTGAAAAGTATGGAAAAACTTTTCCTTACTACACAGGAATCAGTATTATTTTTACGAAAAATTAATGACAATAGACTTTAGACTGAATGTATGATACGATATAAATAAATCAGATTGAAAAAGAGATTAGAAAACTTGAACAGCCAAAGAGGGTAAGGCGCACCAATTTACCAAACATGGATGCATATTCTAGAAAGTTGCACAACTGTACGTTTTCTTTATTTGTCTATCTATCTCATCTCTGGGACACCAAAAGTATGGGAATGGGAAGTTTGTGAATGGTGGTTGGACCTAACCATCCTAGGGGGTATATTTTAATGCAGAGTCGAGTTACCTTTTGAAAATGACTGAACGTGCCTCCGAAGGGTAAGGTTATATCAAAGCTGTTGATGGCCTTTTGAACTCAATTCCCCGCGTATTGCTCTTTTGGTATCCTGATAATTCAATTTAACTTTTTGGGTAGGTCGGAATAGCTTAACAATACCCACTATACTTATATTAACCCACAATACTTATATTAACCCACTTGTAAATCTTAGTAAGGGAAATATTACAAGAGTCTCTATAAAAAAATCAAAATCATGTGAAAGTGACATCATTTAAATCAAAATCACATGAAACTGATGTCATTTAAACCAAATTCATGTGGAACTGAGCTTATGATTATACCTTTAGGATTTATACATGCTTAGAAAATATTTTCCCTGGATGTCGAGTTTTGAATTTGTACGAATCCCTGGAGTATCATCTTCGGAAAACTCCGCGTGTTTTCTTTGCTTTTATATAGGCTTATGTTTTCTTGATAAGATATGAAATCAAATTTATTCTAACATTTCTACTGGATATCGCTTCCTTAAACTTTATTTTTCAGACTATTTTTCTGACTTTTCGAATGTTCCAAGCTTAAAAATCAGTTTTGATGGAAAAAGTATATTTCAGCAATCGAAATAAAATTCCCAGATATTTTTGTGACTTATATTTAAGCTTTTCGAATTCTTCTCGATTGCTGCCCCAAAAGAGATAAGCGTAAGCACATTTTTCTCAAGTTTTAAAATAAGAAAACTAATGAGATATAATATTTTATCAAACCTTAGCAGAAATTGTTAGCACCATTCGAAAGGTCCACAGCCGGAATTTCCCAAATTACTCATATACATTTTTATAAAGATATTTAATAAATGCATTGGTCTTAAGAGGCAACTAATTCATATAATTCTTATAAATAAAAAACAGTGGGAGGGGCTTCCCTGAAACTTTCTAGAATTCTCCAGAATACTTTCTAGAGTATTTAATAATTGTATTGATGCTATGTATCTGAATTTGTATAACTCTTACAAATGAAAAACAGTGGGAGAAGATTAATGGAAACTTTCAAGAATACTCTAGAATACTTTCTGGAGCATTTAATAAATGTGTTGGACTTTAGATACAACTGAATTCACGTAATTCTTACAAATAAAAAACAGATTGTGGGGTTTACTTTAAAGTTTCTAGAATTCTCAATAATACTTTCTTTAATATTTAATAAATGTATTGATCTTAAGATGCTACTAAATTTGTATAACTCTTACAAATGGAAAACAGTGGGTGGGTCTTACCAGGAACTTTCTAGAATAGTCTAGAATACTTTCTAGAACATTTAATAAATGTGTTGGTTTTAAGATGCTTCTAAATGTGAATAACTCTTACAAATAAAATAAAAAAACAGTAGGAGAGATTTAATGGAAACTTTATAGAATATTCTAGAATACAAATATCTTCAAATTACAAAGTCTAACAACCTTTTTATATTAGTTGATTATTCTATGAAATCATAAAATCAATATTTTAGAGAACCGACATGAAGTTGAAGAGGAAGAAAAAGATATAAGGCCTCACAGTTTAGTAGAAATCTAATGATAATTTGAGGCTTCAATAATAGTTTCATTTGTTCAATACTTACATGCATTTTCGTAATTTAGCTCAGATAATTGGGAAGATATAAAGATTTTGGTGCTTGGAATGAATATCAACAAGATATAATGGGAAGGTAATGGTTCAATGCTTACATGTATTATCGTAATTTAGAACATATAATTGGTGATATATAAATATTTTTACAAAGAAAATTCTAAATTTCTGTACCTAAATTTTGATTATAAAATGCAGAGTTTTCAACTAAATTACACTAAATTAAAACGACAAGTAATAATGTACAAGAGAAACAGTGTACTGAAATTTTAAGTATGTTCCTTGTATATTCGAAGAAATATGAGCGTGTGTAATAAATAATTTTAGACCAATGACACAGTTTGCATTCTGTTTTTCTCTGCTTCAAAATGTGTTTCTTAAAATGTTAAATATATTTTCTTAAAACTAAATTTATTACAAAAGCTTCTGCTACGTTAAGTTATAATGTCTTCTCAGTCACTATTCTTTATGAAATGATATCATGAATGAATGAATTCACATACTTTTCTCTACCAATTGAAATAAACTTCGGAGATGAAACAATACGCAGAATTTAAACACTATTTGTTATGTTTTAAATTAATTAATGTCGGCACCAAAGAATTTATCCAATGTCATTCAAAAATCTCAAATAATGTAAAAATAAATTAATATTAGCACTAAAGAATTTATTAAATGCCGCTCAAAAATCACAAATAAGGCAAATAGAAATTAATTACGTACTAAAGAGTTTATTAAATGTCATTCAAAAATTCCAACTAATGTAAAAATAAATCAATATTATTAATAAAGCATTTATTATTAGGTCACAAATAAGGTCATTATGATTTAATATTTGTACTAAAGAATTTATTAAATGCCCTTTAAAATCTCAAATAATGTAAAAATAAATTAATATTAGCACTAAAGAATTTATTGTCAGGTCACAAATAAGGTAATTATGATTTAATATTCGTACTAAAGAATTTATTAAATGCCATTCAAAATCTCAAATAATGTAAA
>JAOUZG010015275.1:5501504-5525180 GCA_026289955.1 Argiope argentata | reverse complement strand
TACTAAAGAATTTATTAAATGCCATTCAAAATCTCAAATAATGTAAAAACAAATTAATATTAGCACTAAAGAATTTATTGTGAAGTCACAAATAAGGTAATTATGAATTAATATTCGTACTAAAGAATTTATTAAATGTCATTCAAAATCTCAAATATTGTAAATACAAATTAATATTCGCTCTAAATAATTTATTAAATGCCATTCAAAAATCACTAATAAAATAAATATAAATTATTTTGAACAACATTTCAAATTAGAGGATTTTACTGAAACTGTGCAAAAATAATCACTTTGCCGTTTCTCTGTCTCCGATTAATATTATTATCCTTTGTTTGATCATGTATAGCGAAAGAGCAAAACAAAAACGAGAAGAAAAAGAGAAATGAGCCTCTGTCTGGTTAAATCAAGTAGGAAAAACATACTGGATCATTAGGAAGACATGCATTAAACGCTTAGCCTGGAAGAAAACACCATTTGCTTCATTTTGTTTCCTTTGATGTTGGTAAAGAAAAGATGAGTCCAACGCGCAAGTGCTTTAACTCGTGTTGGTTGGGAAGTAATTTCCTAGTTGGTGCATTAATCTAATTGCTGTAACTCTCATTAAAAGGCTCTAGACAAAATTGTGTGCTATAACTATAATTAAGGTAATTGGAAATATTTTATTGCGAAAGCAATCTTTTCATCAACAACTAAGAAACAGTTTTAAATATTTTTTGGGGATAAAATTAACTAAATCACAAACTTTGAAGAGATGGGAATGTTTTAAATATAAATTTGTTATTCATTAGGATCGCGAACTTCAAAGGCTTTATTAAATCTAATCACGTTGTTTTCTTTCCCTGCTGGTGGTTATTAAAATAATTAATGTAGAGAGCTTGTTGAATGTAAACAAGATGTTTTTTTCTCTATTGATCGAGGCATTTTAATTTAATTTAATGGAAGCATCGTTTAATTTCGATAATTATTAAAGATTGCATGAAGTGTTGACTGTCGCGTCTTAAAATTTTGAAAGAAGACTCAATATAAATTCTTTGCTATCGTTAATCTTCTTAAATATCAAGTACCGAGAGCTTATTGAATATTTTGAGTAGCAATATATTATCACTTAATTATTTTTGAGGTTCAGGTTTTTAATGTAATCAAACTGGATTGCCTCGGATATTCGACTACATATAAAGACGTTATTTCAGAATTCCATTATTAAGAGACAAGAATGAAGCTGCTTAGTTAAAGAATTTTAATTGATTAATGATATAAGGAATTAAAAATATCACAAAATTGACAACTCCGACATATCTGAAGGCACATGGATAAAACTATGTAAATGACTGGACCACCGCGGCAGTAGCATTAGTGGAACTGTGATTGGGACCTAAAGGTCATCACCGAAAGCAGTACAAATCTTCCCTTGGGAGGTACGTCCCGACATCGATGTGAGGTTGACAATTACCACCACTTTCCATACCCACCAAGATGGCAAGAACCAACCACCATATTGGAAGCTTATCATCTCCTATCTGAGATTCCCCCCAGTAGGAGAGGGATATTTCGAATACAGATCAAAGAACATGGATAAAACTAAATGACCGGATCACCGATACAGTAATATAGGTGGAACTGTGATTGAGACCTAAAGGCCATCACCAACAACGGTACAAATCTTCCCTTAGAAAGTACGTCCAGACATTGACAGGAGGTTAACAACTTTCACCTCTTTCCATACCCACCAGGATGGCAAGAACCAACAACCATATCAAAACTTTATAATCTCCTACCTCAGATGACCCCAGAGGGAGAGGAATATTTCGAATACAGGTCAAAGCTTATTTACAAGTCATGGAAGGTTATTCTTTCTTATTGAGGGACAAATAAAAAAAGAGGAGGCTTGTGCAATCGTCATTATAAGTATATCTATTACAAGTAACAAATATACAAATTATTTAGTGGAAAAGTCTAACTATTTGGTAGTTTATGAAAGCCAAACTAAATTACCATGTCTTGTCCAAGCTATGATGTGAAGATTAAAGTCTAGACAGTGACTAATAGCAGTTACTAATCATTAAAGTCATTAAAAAATCATTAAATCCTTAAAATAATCATTAAAAGCCAAACTTATTAAATCAATAAAAATCATTATTGAAATCTAAAAAGAAATCATTAAAGTCATAAAATCCTTAAAAATCAAAATCATTAAATCATTAAAAGCATTAAAAATTATTAATATAAATCATTAAGATTATTAAAAAAATATCAATAAATCAATCATCATTAAAATCAATAAAGGTTATTAGTCATTACTAAACATTAAAATTATAAAAAGTCATCAGGCATTAATATTCATTAAAATCCTTAAAATCCTTAATTATTAAAATCATAAAAAGTTATAAGTCATTACTATCATTAATTATTAAAATCGTTTAATCAAATCAAACCATGTAATAAAACCATTATATAAAACCTTTAAATCAAATCCTTAATCATTAAAATCAAATCAATATAATCGTTAAATCTACTTGTGAAATAAATAAGTAGTATTTCAAAATGTGAATAGAACAATGACATAAATATAATAAAATACTTCTTTTGACATAGCGTCATATTCATTTTAAAATGCCTCCTTATTTTTGTGAGCTGTGTTAAAGTGTTTTGTAAGCAGTTCTGAGAGCCATTCAAATTTGACACGATTAAAAACAGCTAATGTTTCGAATCTTTTCGAGTGGGAAAATGTCCCTTTGGGAGTGATGAAGGGCTAACGAATTATAATAATATTAAATGCTGCCTGGGAATCGAGAGTACTTCTTATTCTGGAAATTTTACAGCTTCGTCCTCGAAGTATCATTAAGTAGGGTTTTAGGATTATATTTGAAATATATCTTTCCAAATAATTTTTTTTTCTGTTGAAACAAATACAAAACTACGAATTATTCTGTTTAAATCAAAAGTAATTAAACAGATATATATATATATATATATATATATATATATATATATATATATATAAAGAAACACTAAAAAGGAATTTTAGGACTTGATAAGGTTAAATAGTTTTGCAGGGCCCGACTTAGCCTAGTTGGGGCCCGGGGCAAAAACTTCTTTCGGCCTCAACCTTTTGCTTTACTAATTTAATAATGAAGAAAATTCATTTAAGAAGGAAACGTAAAATAAAATTTTTATTTGATTTGGGGGTTGGAGGCCTGGGGATACTGTCCCTTACGCCCCTGCCCTAGTCAGGCCTTATAGATTTGTTATGCCATACTTATCCTAAAAGATATATTCTTTTAGTAGACGCACCCATGCCACTGCAATCAAATATGTTGTAATTACGAGCACAGGAAAATATTCCATCTACTCTTAAAAACGGTTTTATTCAGATTATCAAACTAAGAGCATCATAGCTTGAGTTGAACATCTTTGAAAGTCGATTTCCACTGAAATTAGGAAAAGTATTTTAAACCAATGAAAATATGAAGGATTTGCAAAAATATTGAATACCATATCTGTGTGATTGGAGCCGATTGATTTTATTTTATTTCTTAAATTAACGTCGCATTTTGGATCTAAATAGTTGCTACTGGACGAATCGTATTTAGAACACATTTCGTAATTTTGAAACATTAAATGGATTGATATTTTCTAACACTTTTAAAACAAATGTACAAGCTGAATTTCATTAATGTTTTCCACAATTTTTCCAAAACCCAAGAAAAAATGGCACTTATGTATTATACCGTCCTACTTTATAGCCAAATTTAGTCATCACCAATGAGTTGCTAAACCGCCAATTATGGCAATTCGGCAATGGTGTAATCTGTTGAACATCATCGCCAAATTTAAATCCCTCGTCAAAAAGTTACTAAACCGTTGGCAAAGACGGTATAATACATAAATACTGAAAAAAATTCAAAAAGAAAGACAAAATAAACTAAATTTAATCGAGACAACTTTTGAAAGCATTTTATTTATGCCCTAAAAAGTAGAATTTTATATGCTTTTTTATATATAGTTTTTTATATAGTTATTTTATAGTTATTTTAATTATTTTAGTTTATTTTATAGTTATTTTAATTATTTTAGTTTATTTTATAGTTATTTTAATTATTTTAGTTTATTTTATAGTTATTATAGTTATTTTTTAAATAGTTTTTTATAGTTTTTTAAATTCCATTCTATTGACTATTCATAAACTTACTACGGATACTAAATGAAAACTTTAGTATCGATAATAATTATTAGTGATATTGAGTCACCCATAATGTTGTTTTTTTAATCCTTACTATACACTTTTCACTGATACTCAAATATATATTTTTTAATTCTTTACTATAATCCTATTATAGACTCTCAAAGGCTCGTTTTTCTCATATTGGTTATCAAGTGGCGTCACATGTGAAAAATAAAAATTTGAATGATAATAATTAAAAGCAATGTATTTCTTAAAATGTTTCAATATTGTATTCTATACAAAATTTCAAAACAGGAGCACATCAGAAATTTATTAATAAATTCAATTGAAAATGCTACCTTTCGGAACAGGGAATCAGTCTAGTCAATAAAAACATTTAAATAAAAATGTTCGGATACTTACATTAAAAAGTGTTAGCTAAATGCTCTCCTTTCAATTAATATCAATCCAAGTTAGTTGGAATAGTCCCAGTTAGTAGTTAGTCCAATAATTTAAGTTTTAGATCAAATTGTTGAAATAATTTATAATTTAATATTTCGTGAGGAAAAATATCAATCCTCTACAAATGTAAAACAAAACCACATATTCATTTCGACCATTTTCTTAAATGATACCAAATGTTCAAAACTTAGTTAGTTAGCTAATAAAAGCTTTTGCTTTTTTCATCAGCAAAGCCTGCTTTCCCTCAAATCGGTATTTAACTTACCACATTTCAACTCAAATGGCCTCTAGTTTAACTGCTTGTTCAATAAAAAGCATTACTTACCTCCAACTTACCTCTCTTTTTCTGTGGTTGTTGCCGGTTGAATTAAAAACTAAACACATGAACATTTATCGATTGTTCAGAATTATTGTTAATCAAAAATAGTTTTTTAAAAGTTCACTTTTATTTGTGAACTAATATCACAACCTTCATTTTAATTATAATCTAATTGCTAATATTCAAGTTATAGTTCACTATCATAAATTTTTGGAAGCACAAAAATAATTTTCCTCAACTTGATTAACAGACACCACATAATAAGAAGTAAACTTATTTAAAGAATCGCTTAATTTATCTTAAAATTCTCTGCCGAATATAGTAGCATATTCAGCAAGAATTTACAAATGCACAAACTTTCAATTTTATAAAGAATTAGAAAGAGAAATATTGATATCAAAATTTCTCCTTTACTGATTGTAAACAAGTGAAATGAAAGTGCATAAAAAGAAACAGAAAAATGAAAGAATGTTTAATTTCGGAAACATGATTAAAAAAAACATGAGACAGTTTTATTACTTCTGGTAACTGAATTCATTTTAAGGAGTTTTGAGAAATCGACATCATAACTTTTTTTTCGCAGAATGTTTATTACATATGAACCTTATCATGCCTTAAAATGTTCAAATAAGTTATTTTGTGATTGTAATGGAGTCAGTTTATTTCATTACGCAATCATATGTCCATGAAATGAACTTTGATTAAAACCTTGCACAGGCATCAAGACATTTTATCTTCCACAAGGATTACAAAATCAAGTCATGGTCAAACGTCTTCCCTCTGTTATGGTACGTAAGTTTGTAAAGCTGAATGGCATGTCATCTGTCGTCCTTGTCATCTGACCATGGTTCAAAATCACGAGGTACATCTAAAATAGCCCCAGTGTTGCCTTAAAATAGGACGTTATTGAAGCTGAACATCAAAAAGAAGTCGGTGTGTATTGTTTATTGAATATCATTTAAACAAGAATTAATTCCAATAAATAAAATTTTCCTTTTATTCCTTTAAAGTATGAAATAAGCAAAACTTTAATATTTTAAATTCACCAGAATAGGAATAAAAATACTAAATTTGCGTATATACATCCTATATTGTTAATCTATATTTGCGCAACATTGTTCTTGAATTTCTTTAAGGCATTTTCTTTTTTTAAATGTATTTTTTGAGTTTATTTAGCTGGCTTTTGAAGATTGGGAATACTCTGTTTATTGATTTTATTTCCTTTCTGAATAAATTCTTTTTATAAAAGAATGAGAAAAATACAGCATTAATAAAATTATTTTTAAACATCTTGAATTAAATACACACTTAAATTTGTATTGATTTATTGATACATTGATCGAAATTTCTATGAGTTTACATAAAAGAATAAGAGCAACAGTAAAATCTAAAAAAATATTTATTGAAAATCTAATGCTCTTTTTAAATGTCCTTATTCAGCAAACTTACGCTCTAACATGAAATGATTTACATTAAAACTTAGATAAAAGATATGAAAGAAACGAAAGAAAAAGAAAGAAAGTTGTAATTAAATGGATTTAATTAAAATGGCCATAGAATTCTACGAACTTTCTATTAAATGAAAATATTTTTTTATCTAATTCTTTGATCAGCCGTGGAAAAGAAGGAAAAAGCCCTAGTTAGTATTTTTCAATTTCTTCTATTAGTTTACACTCTCCATATATATATATGTATAAATCTTGTTCAAATTTTCAATCATTAATAAAATACTTTTTATTCATCCAATTAAGTTCAAATAGATTTTTTAAAACTTGTAATAGGTGAGAGTTGATGCTAATAGTTTTTTTCAAATATTAATTAATTAAATTAAATTAAATTATTTTTTAAATATTTTAATTAAAGTTTTGATAGTTTTTAATGAAAATTGAATTCAATAGGCTGTAGCTCAATCGATAAAATGCAAGGAATTCAGTATTTTTCACGGATGGGCAAATAATGCGAGTTTAATTCCTGAAGAAATCAATAACCTTTTGATAAATTATTTATATTAATTGCAATTATTTAATAAAAAGTAACTGAAATAAATTTTTCTTTTGTTGACCTAAGTAGGAATTGACTTTTAATATTTTTATATTACTTGTTTAATATTATTTTGATTTAAAAAGGAAATTTGGAAATTATGATGCAAAAGTTATTTTTTTATATACTAAACTTTTAGAGACATTTTTTAGGGCATCGAATTTAAAAATATAATAAAAAATAATAGTTTGGTGCTATTTTGAATTATTTGGGGGGAAGGAAAATTAATATTAGGCTTTATGTCATTTAATAAAATATTTTCTATTTTGTATACTTTTTTTTCTTCACTACGAGAGATAAATTACATTATTTTGTTGATAGAAAAATCGATTTAGATTTAAATATTAAATGTTATAAGAAATTTCGTTTTTATAATCTGTAATGATTTTATGAGAGGATAACCTCTTTCAAAATCTTAAAATACCTTCACCAAATTCATCGTTTTCTTCCAAATAAACAGTAAGAAAGTTCTGTTTTGTAGCTTTCAGATATGATATTTCTTAGTTTATTTAGATTAAAACCTACAAATGGTAAAAGCTATTTGAATATGAATAATAAAATTTTAAGAAATATCATTTAATGAAGTAATTTTTAAGAATTTCAAGAATTACAATTAAACTTACATGAAAACTTGCATGTACTTTTTTGGAAAGCTACAGTTATTTATTTTCTTTAGATAAAAATTCAAGCTTAAGCGCATTCAGGATTAAACTTAAAATGCGCTCAGATAACAAAAATTATAAACGTGCTGCTATCTCTTCGGTCAATACCGATACATTTTAAATGGAATATGTTTGTTTAATTTCATATTTGTAATTTTAATATTTTGCTTTGATAGTATAATTATTTAATGTTGTACAAATTTGAATCAAATTTAGGAACTTGGCAATTGAAACAATTTTCTTTAACGCATAATAACATCGCATTACTGACATTATAGTTTATTTTTTGAGTTTTTACTAAATTTAGTTGTTTTTTAATAATAATCTTATATTTAAGGAATAAGTATCAGCATTCATATTTAAAAATCTTTAAAAATTTAAAGTTTTTGTTCTTCGAAATTGCAACTACTATTGATAAAAAAATTGCCAAAATGGTAATAAGTATTAAAAAATTATTGTGTTAGCAATGTAAGAAAACGGTTTTGAAGCATATTAATTTAAAAATAATAATTCTTCTCAAAATGCTATGATTAATTTTTATTTTTATTCTGAATTTTTTTATTAGTATCTCACTATTTCTGCTATTTTTTGCAGTTATTAGATAATGATCCTACTTCACTTACAAATATAGCACGAAATGATGATGTGATGTACCATTTTGAAATGGCATTATTTGTATAAAAGGCTGATATTTTAATTCTAAGTTCCTGACAAATTAGATGAAAACCTACACGCCTAGCATATATTCCACAAGAATTAAAGGAGTTTAAGTGTCTTAATATTGTAATAATAAATACGTAGTGATTCAAAACAGATGACATATTTTAATATTAAAGACAAAACTGTACACCAGTAAAGTAAAATTAAACATTGAAAAAACTGAAAATAAAAGAAATATATTCTAATATTTATAATAAATTGAAAAAAATAGAAAATTTGTAAGATGCCTATTAGACCAGAACCGTAAAACTTATAAAATACTTTTTAAAACCGCTATTTGGTCGCTTTGGTATATTACCAAATATATAAATATGATACATATATGATATAATTTTTATATGTAAATTTAATTTACTCAAGAGTATAATTAGCAATATTTCTGTACAAGACAATGCAAAATGGAATGATTATTGAAAGTGAATTGTTAAATATGAAAAGAGATCGTACCTCCTTTTTTAATTTAAGTAATCTCTTTTTTATAAATAACTAAATCATCAAGAGTGCCCTACCCTCAATTTTCTCATATATTTAACCAATATAGCTGCCCTTTTTAGTTCCTCTAGATTTCTACATCTGCTGAATATATTGTGGTTAGTGGTTTTAGAGGCTTAGAATTCTCGAAAGTCATGTTAAATTTGGGAGCACAATGTCTCTTTTTCTATTTCCTTGCATAGTGATTCAATATGCAGCGTTTTGAGTTTCTTAATATAGTGAAGAAAACAGAGCAGGGATTTTAAAACAGTTCTTTTAATTAATTGGATCTATATTTTGTTATAGGTCTACAACTTTGGTCACGAGACAATACATGAAATTTCATTTGTCAAAGTCATTGCTTTTCTTAATTATCGTATGCGAATTCACAGACCAAAAAGATAGTCATTGTTTTGATGAATTTCATCCAGAATTTAAATATCCACATTTCTATTGATAAAACAATTTTGTTTTGTTTACCTCTCTGTGTTTGTTGTATTTCACCTCGGCATCGTTTCGCATTTATGAGTTTGAGTTCATTATGTTTATACACACATCAATAAATAGACTGATTGACTCTTTTTTTAGTATCCGTCCAAAATTTTATTGGAATCAACAAATTTTGTACTGGGATCAAATATTGAATTATATTCCTTTAGTTTAATGCTCTTTTGAGTGATAGTGTTCGTATATAAATTTTTCACATAGAGAGAAGATTTATGAGAGGAGATTCATAAAAATTTTAAAATCCATTTTATTAGTGATTATTGCATTTTTCTATTTGTATTTTTAACACTAAAATACGCTTCACATGTTAAATATTACGCTTAGTGAATACGATTAATTAAAAAAGTAATTAAACATTTATTTTATTATTTTTTAATTATTGTTACTTTAAGCAATTATTAATTTAATTTATTATATGTATTCCATTTATTCTATTTTATTTCACTAGTTTTATTTTATTTTATAAATTTAATTTTATTACTTTATTGTAATTTAGTTTGATTTAATATTTTACTTTTATTTCATTCAATTAATTTTATTTTTATAATTTTAAAATTGCTATTCAATTTAATTTTATCAAATATAATTGAATTAAATAAATTTTTTATTGTTTTTAATTTAACAAATTTGATTAAAAATTTAAATATAAGATCCGGAATACTTTTTTGTAAAGTGTTGTTGCAGTGCTTTATAATATCTTAAAAAAAGACACGAGAGAATTCTCATATGAACGTGGCCTATTTTAATAATGTACAAATATGAAGCATCACGTCTTCCTCGTGTTCTGGGAATCCCGGTTTGGGGATGGTTGTTCTGTGTGCTATCTGTGAGATGTGTGACTGTGCACCCATATAAAATGGGGCTGTGCAAGCATATGTGATGAGCGTGTTGCTAAGTCGTACTCTTGGCCCTAGTTGGTACTACTTAAAAAACAACAACAACAGACGTTCTTTTCGGCTTAAATCTGCTGCTGTATCAGCAGGGGGCTTGTCCAAGACAAGTGCCATAGGTAACAGCAACAACAACTAAGAAGCTTCAACATTCAATAAAGAAAGAAAAACTCATCAATAAGCAAATATGCAAAAAAATGCACTGTATTTTCTACTCTGGGAGACTTTCTAATAAAATAATTGTCATTTTACTGAACATATTTTCTTCAAAATCCTTTTACTCATAGGTTATGCTCCTCTTATTCAAATTCCCTATATTTTCTTTGATTATTGGGAGAATAAGATTATTTTTAAGGCGTTATTAATGGCCGTTTCCTTAGCTGGACGGTACACAAGTCATTGAAGCATTTATCTGTAACGGAATGAATGTCTGTGCAGTGAAAATTAAAAGAATAGAAATACCGAAAAAAAAACCCTTTTGACTTTTTTGAACATTCTTTCCCTTCTCACCCCGAATTGAATCGTAGCTTTCAAGAATGTTTATAATAAGCTTTGGTTGAAAATATCAACATATTGGTTTAAAGAGTAAAATCTTTTATGAGAGCGAAATCGCCTATATTTTCTTTGATTATTGGGAGAATAAGACTATTTGTAAGGCTTTATTAATGGTACAACCATTTCCTTAGCTGGACGGTATAGTCATTGATGCATTTATCTGTAATGGAATGAATGTCTGTGCCGTGAAAATTAATAGAATAGAAATACATAAAAAAATATTTTGACTTTTTAGAAGATCCTTTCCCTTCTCACCCCGAATTGAATCCTCAGTTTCAAGATTGTTTATATAAGCTTTGGTTGAAAATATCAACATATTGGTTTAATGGGTACAATCTTCTTTTATGAGTTCTATGATAGAGTGAAATTTCTATCATAGAATAAAATGTAAAAAGCGTATTTATAATCAACAATATTCCTTTTAAATTTTAATTCTATTTTTTTCTAAGCATATTTTTTTATTTTTGTGTGGGAGTGAGACTGACTTTTTTCAGGAAAGGCACTTATAAAGATAAACTTAAAAAGCAAAACTCTATCTAACTATAAAAATTGATCCAAATCGTTAGAGCCGTTTCCGAGAAACGGAAATAAATTTTGAAAGGAATTGTTTCTTTAAAGTTATAAGATTAATTATAAAATACATTGAGAAAATTTCCTAAGCACAAGGATAAGTGGACTGTTTATAACAATAAAACAATATAAAGTAGTTGCAAGATCATTTAAACAATTAAAATAACAATAATGGCTATAACTTGTTTAAACAGAGTGAGAAGAAAAGGAAATTGAACACAATATAGAAGGAAGCTGAAAATTTCGTTTTCGAAAGTAATAGTTGAGTCGAGCTGAGTTGACGTTAGTCGGATTTCCGAGCCTTCTTTATGCAAGTTTCGTACTCTAGTGTCAAGAAAAAGTTTATGGTATATGAAGAATAAAATTAAAACCCAAAAAATAATATGAAAACAAATGAATAGCCTTGGGGGCTAGGATAGCCGGGTTGGTAAGGCGTTGGATTCGCCTCCCTTGCACGAGCTAGAACCCGCCAGCTAAAGACACCCCGTGTGTGTGTGTGTATGTAATGGCTGCCGCACGTTAAATCTGTCGGGGTCACAAAGTCCTCTATGTCGAGCGTGATATCACTGAGGGTACTAAGTCAGAAGTGATCTTTCTCTGTTCCAGATCTAAATTATGATCTGTGGATGAATGAATGAAATGCATGAATGAAGTTCACCTAGTAAAAAGGGATTATGATCGTGTGTGAGCTAGAAGTCAGACTTCTGCCCTCGGGTGTTCAGGTGACCCTGTCCTCAGAAGCTACTGTACCCCTCATTCTGTTGTAAAACGGGACACGAGAGCGGCAATGACAAAAAGCTTTAATACAAATTTCACATGTAGTTATCATAGTGTGTAGTGGGAAATGAACTATATTAAGAAAGCTACCAATGTATCCATGAGAAGATAAATATGACAATTATTATAGATTCTAATACATCTTTACACTTCCTTCTTTAATTTGCTAGAATTTTTTTCTTATCCTTATGAAGAGAACAGTTGTGATGATCTATTTTGTGCAATTGATTAGAATTATCTTGTATTTTTTACCACTTCGGAAACGAGAATTATCTTAGAACTAACCTATCTATACTGAATCTTGCTTGGGTGACAATGGAACTAACAGTCAAATTTCTGAACTTGACATTCACACGAGAAAGCTTAAACATTAAAAGATTTAATATTTACTTCTCTTATTTAACCCTAGAAAGATAATTAAAAAACTAACAAGCATGATAACCTTTCGTCTCCTAGACGAAGTGTATTTAAAAGGAATTTTTAAAGCTAATTTAAATAAAAGCGCACTACCTGCAGAGGATTTCATAACTCTTGATTGTCTAGTAGGATAAAAATGTTATTTATTTATTTTCAAAGCAATTTTCACACATATATGCGTAATGTTCTCCGCACATTGCTCTCGAACATAACAAACAAAAATTGCACGTCATTCTGCGGAAATTATATGGGAAAAATGCACATTTTTTTTTCTTTTTTAAATTTTGGGTTGTTCAGGTCATTGAATGTTTAAATTCAGTTTTAGAAGTTCACTTATAATAGTCCTTGTCGATCGGGGCAAAGTTGATACGTTGAGACGCTTCTGCATCCATGGAGCAAAGAAAAATTTCAATAAAATCTTCATCTTCCGATTCCTTCTAAGAAGTAGAATTATCTTCCTCTCTTAATTTTTTCAATAATTCACGGATAGCTTCTGGTCTACCCCACAACTTTTCTCCGTGAAAACTCTTCGACATCTCCAAACATGCACAGAAATACTTTCTTAGTACTAACGGGACAGAACCTTTTGTCTTTGAGACAACCATTGTTCTGGATATACTACAAGCAGAAATATTTCGGGGAAAAGGAATGTCCTCATCTGTACTTCCCAAGGTCTGATAAAAGTACTGAGTAGAACGATCCGTTTACCGTTATAGGTGAAGAATAGTCAGTTATTTCGTAAGCATTCGTCCAGGAGACGAATGGTTAGCATTCTTGGGATACACGACTTCATTACAATCTAATCTGAAAACAGTAATCATCCTATATCATTATGTGACTTGATTATCAAGTAGAAGTGCACTGAACCGAGAAAACTTTTAGCATAAAATAGTAGGATGGGAATTTGAAACTTTATTCGTGAATGTAATAAATGCACTATGTGATTTCTCTTCGTCACATGGTAAACCTTCAAGCGTTGGACGATTACCCTACAATGTGGAACATTTTGTATGTCTACATTCAGTTCGTCCAAGGTGATTTATAAAGTCAAATATAAAGTATTCATGTGGTTATCAGCAGCTTCAAACACTTTTCATAGAGTTCAGTATGAAATGAATTACTGCATGGATATTGTTCATGGGACCAAGAGAAATTACCCAGAAAAACTATTTTGTAAGTAAGGAATTTAAAGTTGAATTCCATGTTGTGTTCAAATTATTACTTTCCATAATTGTTTTCAAGTTATTTTTAGCCGTTTGAAATAGGTGCAACTGTTTTTAAAAGCACATTATAGAATCAAATTCAAAAATCTTTTGATTTATTTTGAAGAAATTATATACGAAACAGAAGAAATTATATCCGATTGTTTTAGATGAATGTAAGGCTAATATTAAGAATTTAAGATTTCTGAAAAACTTCAGGAAATAAAGCCCGAAATCTTGTTTTCTTTCAAATATATATCTACATTTGAACAGGACAGTAGACTTTGAAATAAGCAAAAATTGATAGAAATATGACATTTTTTTTTGCTTCCTCACCAAATTATATGTTTATATTAAACTCAAAATTGTTATAAGATATATTGCTCTATAAAAGGAATATTTCAAAGTCCAAGATTAAAAAAAACACATTTTAATATCTTTCTGCAAAATGATATTGTAAATATAGTTAAATTATTTTAAAGCTTCCAAAGAGCCTTAATTTGTGAAAAAAATTAATCAGAATTTATAGTAAAAATTTCTGTTAAATATTGAAAGAAAATAAGCTATGCATAGTAAAATAATAGTAAAAAAATAAAAATTGAGTTTTCTGAAATATTTTGAAATAAAAAAAACTATACATCGTTTAATTTTTAAAAATTATGTTTCGTTTTTAAAAAGAAATTTGACATATTTATATTTTAATACATATACCTAAGAAATTCACAACATTAAGAAAAAAGTTCTCAAAAATATCTTATTGAGCCCACCATCCCCCTAAACCCTTAATTAATAAATATTTATAATCATTTTTATTTCATTTTCCCAAACATTTCTGAAGGTATATGTTCTCAGAATTTTGTAAAACTTTCATTTAAATGCACTCACACAAAAAAAATACATTTAATATTTCTAAAAATGAATGCATTTAAAGTGAAAATACATATTACATTTTTAAACCACTTTTTCTCTCCATTTTCGAAACTGTGGAAAACAAATTATTTTGGGAACAAGCATCTTTTAATTTCAAATTATTAGTCTTCAGAAATAGCTGCCCAGAATTTTATGAAGAGAAAAACATTATTTCGGAAAAACAAGTTTATCACATTTTCTGAGAAATCCGTTTCCTGCTTTCCCAATTAATTTTACTTCTTTTCACTCACTGAACTGGAAATTATTTCTGCAATAACAACTACCAGCTATCTGATATGAGCTATTTTTTACCGTGTTTTTCATGAATTGCTCTAATTTCCTTTTATTGGCTTTTGAATTCGCTTTGAAGGCTTTCTCGAAAAAATTGGCTAAAAATCAATGTAGTCATTTCCACTGTCAAAAACATTAATTTGTTAATTTTAAATAAAATGTTGAGCTAATGAATAAAAAAGATTCCTTGTAATGATGTTTGAAAATAGAATGTTACATTTTTTGCAATCTTTCGAAAAGAAAGCTGTTATCAAATTATTTTTGGGAAATTAACTTCTTCAAAATTAATACTAGAAGAATTAAACTGAGAAAAACTATATAAATAAATTCTCAAAATAATTGCAAACGCTTAGCTAAAACTTTTGATATTTTTAAACAAAAAAATTTAAGTAAGGATTTATAGCTATTTAAGTTTATAAATTAAAGATATGTTCTAAAAATAGTTAAATTAAAAAGGAAACAATTACCGCTTGCAATATATTACCACGTTAGTTATATATTATAATGCTAGTTAAGTTTTTTTTGAAAACGAAAACGACTATTTATAATTAAAAAAATAGTATAAACTCTAGTATAGACTTTATTAAAAAAAACTCTAGACTTTAGTACAGACTATAGGCTCACTAAACATCTGTTTTTAAAATAAAACCATAGCCATAGTATTTAACTTTTGCTTCTATAAGATTATAATGCATCTTCTTCCCGTTGTATTAAATAAATGCAAAAAGATAAGTAGGTAATCAAATATAAGCTAATAAATATATAAGAAGTTTTAATTTTTCTTTTGCTACATTAGATACTCCAACTTAACAACTCCCCACAAGTAACAAAAAGGTCAATAAAAAATTACTATATCATTATTTTTGGAAGATTTATAATTACATGTAATTACATAAGTATGTATTTTTGATGATGACTCTCTTTCTCATGGCATACGAGAAAGTATAGTAATCGACAAAAAGGTCAAACTCCAAATTTTGGCGACTCTCCACGTTTTATACCTCCCTGAGTTCAAAAAACATATTTTTGTAAAATATATTTTTGTCGATGACAAAGCTAACTTAAAATTTGGACTTGTGCTAGACAGGTGAAATTTGGTACACGACTTTTCCAAAATTACAGATTTCTGTCAGAAATCAGTAATCTGATATAAGACCAAATTTGTCGGCGTTCAGGCGTAGGGGGAGCGCTTCTTCCTTGTGATCTGGGTTCGAGTCCCGGTTCGGACATGGTTGTTATTCTGTGTTCTGTATGTAAGGTGAGTGAACGCTACCCCTGTAAACGGGCTGTGCAAGTGCAAGTGAGGAGTGAGTAGCTAAGTCGTACCCTTAGCTCTAGTTGGAGCTACTTCAAAACAAGAGACACTCATTTGGGTCTAAAACCCCTGATGCATCAGCAAGCTTGGCCATTTCGAGTGCCATTAGTGAAAACAACAACAACCAAAATTACAGATTTCTGTTATATTTTGAATGGAATATGTTTTAAGGAAATCAGTTTATGCGCATGTTCGAATTCAAGTTAACATGATTACTACAAAACAAAGATCACGAGATAGATAAGATTCGGCATCTATTAATCAATTTTTTAACATCTATTGTGTCTAATTTTGAGTCAAATTCAGCAAAAAAATAGATTTTATGTTCTTCTGTACTTCAAAACATGTAAATTGGATAATTCGAAAAAGCGCTAATTTAAATATATATATTTAACCTGAAATTTTGTAATTATAAGTGTATTTTTGCGTCAAATGTTCGTTTAAAAACGTTTGGAAAAATTCATCTAAAATAGGAAGTCGATTTTTGACCATTATTAACCACATGAAGCCACTAATTTGCCAAATAACTATTTAAGGTTGTCACGACAGATTCAGAAAAAATGCTAAATTCGCGAAAAGTTAATATTTCATAATTAATGGTACTATTAACCACATGAAAGTGATTAATTGCCGAATAACTCTTAAAGAATGTCACGATAGATTCAGTAAAAATGATAAATTCCACTAAAAATATTTCATAATTAATGGTATATTAACCACAAGAAAACGATTAATTGCCAAATAACTCTTTAAGCATGTCACGCTAGATTCAGTTAAAATGCTAAATTCAAGAAAAAATATTCATAATTAATGGTACTATTAACCACATGAAATCGATTAATTGCCAAATAACTCTTTATGAATGTCACGATAGATTAAGTAAAAATACTAAATTCGCGAAAAGTTAATAATTCGTAATTATTGTACAATAGTACCCCGTAATGCTTTCCATGACATGACAAGTTTCATGGAGATTTTGCGAGAAAGCTTTGGGAAGAGCACTCTTTTGGTTTATCACAATATACAATAATAATTGAGTTTCTCCCAAAATTAAAATATGTATAGGTCGCACAAATTTGTTACATACCAAGTGATGCTTTGAAAATATATCTGATTATAGTCGTAATTTCATATCATGCTATGAATTTGTCTTGAATAAATATTGCTATCATTTGATGAATGTTCATTAATAAAGAAAGAATGATTTTTAAGAATGATAATAAAATTGAATGAATTAAATTGATAATTAAATAAGAAAGAATGATATTAAGATTGAATGAACTTTATTTCATGATAATTCTTTTCAAAATAGGAATTTACTTTTTTTACTGACTTTTATACAACTTGGCATAAAGCATACTTATGAAGATAGGATTTTTAGGTAAAAATATATATTATAAGCATACGACAGTTCAATAATTTATCATTTTCAGGAATTCCTTGTCTGTTAATCACAAATTTTAATTTAATTTTATTGTTTGGGAAAAAAGGTATCACATAGTAAATTTAAGAAAAATTAGAGACGAAAGCTTCGTAATAATTAAAACTACAAAATACAACACAGACCAAATTGTAGAAAATAACACATAAAATGATAATATTTTCAAAGCCTCATTTTATGAATGCTGAATTAACTGATTCAACTATCTGGATCTGGATCCCTCAAACATCTGGTTATCAAAGCAAAAATGATAAATGTATGAGATAAGAAGAAAATGATAATAAGTAATTTAATCCGTAATGACCTACAAGAGAAATGTTCCTAAATAGTCAATAAAGTATAAAATTCGTATGTGATATTCTTATGTGATAAGAAATTCCAATTTACAAGGAATATTTATATTAACTCGATTTTATGATAATTTCTTCCAATTTACCTAAATTTCATGCCTTTTGTTTTAGCTTCCAAATCTCTATTAAAATATTTTCTACTTTTGAATCACTAATTAAAATTATTTTAAAATTTTTTTCTTTATTTTTAATTTTTGTTGTGTAATATTTTAAGTATCTATCGTTACATTTTCATTCATGTTGTTTCACCCTTTTTTTAAGTATGTAGCCTTATTAAGTGTCTCAAAGGCTCTAATTAACGGGAAATAATAAAAATATTTCCAAGCTCTTAATACTCACCTGAATCCATGCGTTTGATTCTTCTGTATGTTCTTTAATCAGAAAAAGTGAAAGTAACAAACTTTGTCCTTATTGCAAAATATTTTTTATTTGAATAAGATTTCCTTTTTCAATTAGTTTCAATGTATATAATCTTTTAAACCATTGGAAAAACCATTTACTAATAAATTTTGACAATAATTAATATTTACTGAATAAAACAAAGGGCCACTTACCCTTAAAATGTCATTCCATCTCTCTTCCAATTTCCGGGAAAGGAAGGTGTCCTATGAAGATGAAAATAGTGAAAATTCTACGTACTATACTATACTTTTAGATAGACAATCAAGTACAAGATACTATACTTTTAGATAGACAATCAAGTACAAGATACTATACTTTTAGATAGACAATCAAGTATAAGATACTATACTTTTAGATAGACAATCATGTACAAGATATTACACTTTTAGATAGACAATCAAGTACAATCATAAATAGACTATACTTTAGACAATCATTAAATGCAATAGCGTTTATGAAAATAATAATGAAGATATTTAAAAGTGTTTATGTTCAAAATCAAATTTAATTTATATAGTAAATGGATGGACTCTAAAAAATAATTGATAATTTCTATTGTGTTATTTGGTATACGGAGTGTGGATATATTAGATCAATATTGTTTTGCTTAAATGCGTTTAGAAATTTCTATTAAAATACGATCGTTGATAACGGAAATATTAAATCATCTAAAACTATTTTGCTTGTAAAGGATTCTTCTGAAGTTATCAATGGTGCAATTTTTAATCAAAATAAATCATGTGTCATTACTTAATACTGTTTTTCATAAGAATGATTGAAATGACAATTCATTTGGAGCAGTTTCGTAATACTGACAGTTGATATTTTATTGGAAATCTGCGCAGTGAATACACAATAAAAATTGCAACAGGTTCTTTAAACAAAAATGACATTTTGTCCTAGAAAATAGCCCAGATTTAAAAAAAAACGCTAGAAGTGGGAAACAAAGCAATAGGAATCAATAGTACACAATCAGTATATTATTTTATAATTATATACTGCTTGTGTGTTGTTGATTACATTATACAGTTGCAGCAGTACGAAGCTCTCAGAGAGAACTCGCCGGAGATCTATACTCAGAAATGACGATTCATTTCAATGACAACTCTCGACTTCACTGCACTTAACTGTGTACCTCCATTTTTATAGTTCCCTTGACAGACATCTAATTTTTTCAAAAAATACAAAGCTTCTACTATATATATGGGTAAAATTACAGTAGTTTCTACCATCTTTGTTTTTGCCTCTAAACTCGCCGGATGATTGTCAAGCCAGCTGCCATTGACCCAGAATTCCTGCAACATCGTTAGAGGTAGCTATAAAACTCTTTTCCTCACCAAAGAACCACTGCGATATTACAGAATCGTTACATTATAATATCAGAGTCACATAGGTAACGCTGTATCTAACTGCAGATGCCAATTTAAGTTATCTGTTACATAACCTCAAATTGTCATATGTTGTGGTGTATTTCAAAAGGACGGAAATATTCTAAAATTGATTTTAGTTCATTACATATGCATGCATTTAACCCATTTCAAAAAAATAACATAAATAGAAATTAATGTAGGTATGAAATTTAATCTTTAACACTTTCGGTTCTAATGGACATGTACTTCCCGTTGATCAGATTTCCTAACTTATACGAGAAATAACTTTTACTACTACTACTACCATAATTTTACATGGGTTATCATAGAAAAGAAAATGTATTTTTACATGAGATTTAATCTTATACTCATGTAAAAATAGATATCAGTGATAAAGAAATTTGGAGTTACCGATGTAGATATCAGCATAATAATTTAGGATTGAATCTAAAATAAACCCTAAATATAACCAAAGAATTTGACTGAAAAAAAGGACTATATAATTAGAAAAACTGGTTTCATTTTTTAAAAATGAAATGAAAAACTGTTTCAGTTCGACAAAATCCTTCTTATTCACATGTTGATAAATCTACATATTTAAAATAAAAAATATCAAAACCAAACGGCCAATCCTCCAAACACAAATACTGAATAAATTTCATAAATATTTGTTTCATTTAAAGACTTATGCCACTTTAAAGGGCCAGGAATGCCCCCATGTATTCCATTTTTGATAGATATATCACAAACCTTTTCTTCACTATATATAACATCTATCGAGAAATTATTTACTTTGAAACCCAACCTCAGCCACAGTAACGATTTCAACTTGAGATAACTCAATAACGAACCTCCACAATCCTTTCTTTTTCGAAAAATCTCTAAAATACTACTTTATTACATATTCTCTATGAGGAGAATTTTGATAGAATCTCCCCGTCGCAATCACTGTACTGATTTCATTATTTTCTATTTCCTTTGTAAATTAATAGCTTTTAAATGTTTCACCAATTGCCGCCAGGCACTCACTACAAATAATTTTTGAAGGTGATCATGATATATGCCCCAGACACTGGATAGAATTTGACCATTAATTTCATCAATTTCCAAATTAAACTCACCAATCAGAATGCTCCATGCTCATATGCAAGTTTAATTTGAATAATAGTACATACTTTCATTTGTTATAAAAAGTTACAATTCATCAATGATCGTTATCATATCTAAATTAATACTATTAATATGGAGAGCGAAAATCTGGTCTCTGAAAACAGTTAGTTCATTTGAAATAATGATTGGTTCAATTTAATAACATTTATTTCTTGCTATTTTAGCTTTTTTCAATGATCTGGCCTTTGAAATCTTTGATAAAATATAAATTTCTCCTCGACATTAATTTATTAATATAACTTTTTTAACACAACGATATATTCTTTTACTCAAGAAACAGTTTATTTTCTAACCTTTAAGTGAAAAAAAATAACAAAAACTTACAAAATCATGTCTGAGTTTACCTTTTAAATTATTGATAAACCTGACATTTAAATTATTTATAAACAAAAATGTCGATCTTTTTAATCATAGTAATAATTCATTTTGAATCTCATATTTTCTCAGTCAGTATTAACCTTTCAAATAAATCCCATTAATAAGGAAATTTGAAATTAATTTGTTATTATCCAAGTTCCATTTAATGAGAAAAAAATCAGCTATGCAGGATTTAATAATTTCGAAAATATGTAAAGAAGTAGAAAAATCAACTTTTTAAATTGAAATAAAAAAATTTAAAGTTTAGCGAAAACTAGGCGTAGAAAATAACAAATATTAACAAGTATAATTGGTTTTCGATCAAGCAAAATATAATTATAAAACCTATTAAACTTAGAAGTTATTAAGAAATCATCAAAGGAATTAATTATTTTAAAAAATCATTGATAAATATTTCTGGTTCTATTTCTCAGAAATACACAGAATTCATTAGAAAGAAATTAATTTGCAAATAACGATAAAAAAATGTACAGAATCCAAAACTTCTGAATTTAGTATTTTTTGCATGAGATATTGAATTTCACAGCTTTATTGGCATAATTGTAATGAAATAAAGATGTATGGGGCTGTTAATAATCATCTAATTTAATATGTTTATAACCAAATAAGATTCCAGCTTTATTGGCATAATTGTAATGAAATAAAGATGTATGGGGCTGATAATAATCATCTAATTTAATATGTTTATAACCAAATAAGATTTCATTAGAGATATACTCAAATAAGAGAAATTAATTTCAAATTTCGTCAAAAAGTCTGTTCATAACTATACAAAAGTTGTTTAACTATACGACTTTTATAAAAAGCTCATAACTATACAAAAGTTGTATGAGGGTGTTAATAATTACCTACTTTAATATGTTTATAACCAAATAAGATTCTATTAGAGATAAACTCAAATAAGAGATATGAATTTCAAATTTCGGGAAAAAGTCTTTTATAATTATACAAAAGTTGTTCGAGTTTATGGAATGCTTTCTACTTTATCTATATATCCTTTTCTCTACACTTTTAATCTTTTGTAGCCTGAAAATCCCTTTTCTAGTTTTTCAGTTTCATAGTGATGCTTGCCAAACCTCATTTCAAAATTTTTGATAGAGCATAAATCTAAATTCGTGCGCGGGACATTTTAATATCTTCATTTACTCTTCTGAATTCTGCTTTGTCATATTTGCATATTTGCTCAGAACTCATTTTCAGAATATTTACATTACTCATACGCTTTGCATCATCTATTATAATGTGTTTGGCACTGTAAGGATAAACTCGACACTTAGGCCATAGAGATTCAAATTTATTCCCGTCATCTTAATGTTCTCAAAACCATTTGCTTCATTTTAAAATTAACATAATTCTTACTTTCCAATAACCTCGAGATTCTGATTAATCTTCACGTTTTAAACTTCCCTTAATCCTTATATATATATTAAGTCGAGGATAAAGAAATCTATTATTATTTTACATCCATTTGCCGAAAAAATAAAGGATTTTTTCCATTGTTTTTAAAAATTCCATATGGAAAGAAAATCAGAACAAGGATGGAAACAATTTAATAAGTCTAAACCGAATTATAAAAGATACATTATGAATTGAAATTTTAAATATTATATTAAAAAGATAAACAAATGTAATTAGAGAGCGCATATGCTGCTATTCCTAAAAACACAGTAGAACATCAATGAAACAAAACAGAAGCAAAAAAACGAGAAAAAAACTATAGGGAAATTAGGAAAAAACCTAAAGTAAAACCAATAAGAAAAGAAATCCGGTCTAATGACCTTCTCAAGCTTAACCATTATGCAGGGATTCTAAAAAAGGGATGAAATTTTTTTCTGTAAAGTTTTGACTATTGTCTAAAAATAACCCTTTTATGACCCGAAAATTTCCACTTCCCAAAGTATGAGAGATGCATCACATTTTAAGAATATACAAAGAAAATTATAATTTTATAAAAAAAAGACTCACAGTAATACAAACCTAGAAAAAAGAAATTTTAAAAAATGATGCTTAAAATCTACCGACTACTGGTATATTCTTGGCTTTTTTTTCTTTTGCTAATATTTGATTATTTATTATAGTGTATAGAGTTTCTTTCTAGAATGGGGACGTGGAATTTTTTGGGTCATGAAAGGGTTAATTTTTTAGACAATACTCAAACCTTTTATAGAAAAAAAATTCCACCTTTTATTGGAATCTCTGCCTGATGGTGACACTTGATAAAGTCAGTAGGCTGGATTTCTTTTCTTACTGGTTTTACTTTAGATTTTTTCCTACTATCACTATAGTTTTTTTT
>JAOUZG010015275.1:5480478-5493378 GCA_026289955.1 Argiope argentata | reverse complement strand
TTAATTTATTATTGCGTGTCTCATTGTTTGTTTGAGTCATGGCGGATTTTTTTTAAGACTATAGTCAAATCCGTTTACAGAAAAAAATACCCTCTTTTTGGAATCCCTTCCTGATGGTGACCCTTGAGAAAGTCATCAGGTTGGATTTCTTTTACATATAAGATTCTACTTTAGCTTTTACCTACTTTCGTTTTTGATCACTTTCTTTTCTACTTTGGTTTCTCTTTCGGTTCTACTTTGGTTGCGTTTGTCTATCTATCTATCTATCTATCTATCTATCTATCTATCTATCTATCTATATATATATATATATATATATAACTTTTTACGTTCAACTTCCAATGAAGTCAAAATGTTTTCATACAATTTTTTACTTTATTTAATAAAAATAAGTATATGTTGGTGTGCAATACTTAGAAAAGTTAATGCTTAGTTCACTTTTTTCTATACCGACATGCACACACATATGTACCATACATGCATACACACATATGTACAGAAAGACTTATACTTTCAAATCAGTTTTGAATGAAAAAAGCTTTTTTTTAATATTGTTTGAGTCAATAAATTGAGTGATGAAAAAATAACGAAGAAATTTTTATGCAGCCCCTCAGTCCTATTAGTCATAATTAGTAAAAATATCTTTAACACATCAACATTTTATACGAAAAAGTTCCACTCTTCTGCTATTACGTTCCACCCCACTGAAAGTACAAAGTTTCGAATTTCATTCTTTTAGGCTGATCAGCGGCTCCCTCGAGGAAGCTCCCTTTTGATTAAAAAGTTGGTGTATAAAAACAAAAACAAAATCTTATCATGACTCTGAGAACCGGAGGGTTAGTATAAAAATTAATGTTTCGTAATTTTTTTTTCAGAATTGCGTTTATTGATTTAAATAATATAAAATATGCTTCTTTATGTCATTTAGTGCATTTCTTCCAAAATATAATTATTTCTTACGTTTCAGAAACCATTTATTGAACTTCGTTTCATATTTATAATTAATATAGTTTAATTGTTTGGGTATAATAGAATACAACAAGCAATCAATTTTAATAAAGACCGAAAAATCTGCAACTGATTGATAAATAAATAATAAAAATATCTGACTCCACTGAGCTTCATCAAACAAAATCCATACTTTATCATCGAAAAATTCAGACTGTAACTTCATCAAGTGAGTCTCTTAATTATATGTCAATTGGTGTATTATTTTTAATAAACCAAATTAACAATAGAAATTAAGTTTAAAGCAAAAACCAAAAAGAAAACCTATAATGAATCCGGCCTGAAGACTTTTTCAAGGTGCACCCTCAGGCAAGGATTCCTGCTTAAATGGTTTTTGTGGTTGCGTTTGAGCAATTTTCTATTTCCTATTTAGATCCATTTTTTTAAAAAATGGTTTACTTCTTATTGAGTAGTTTTAATCTTGGTATATATTTTAATGATTTAATTTTAGGTTTTATGGTCTTTTGTTGTTTGGTTTAAACAATTGGCTGTAAACATATTAAAATTATAAAAAAACTTCTTGTGAAAATGTATTTGTGTGATGCTAATTTATCTCCAAAACCTACATTTTCTGGTATTTTTCGGGTTATGGAGGGTTAATTTTTTTGCCGAAAGTCAGACCCCTCACAGAAAAATCCCTGGTTTGAATTCTTGCCTGTGTATGACCCTTGAAAATGTCTTCAATCCAGTTTCATCATAAAATTTTCTTTTGATTTTTGCTTTAATCTTAATATTTATTCCTAATTTGGTTAATTTCATATGTATTTTAGTTGTAGCCGCATTAGTGCCCTCTATATGAAATGTATGTTTTAGTATTTTGGTTCATGAAATATGTTTATGTATATTCCGTATTGTTTATCTTTGATATGATGATTACTTTTAATAAACCAAGTTTTTTTTCTTTATTATAAATGTTAGACAAAAAAAATATTTTCTTGAAATTACAAAATAATCGCTTTGTTCCATTTACCTTTTCCAATTACAATTCTTTTGATTCTTTTTATTATTTTATAACAAATATTTTAAAGATATATATTAAAATATCACAAATCACAGAAGAATAATTCAAACAATTTATTTTCCATGAAATATATATTTTTAAATTTGTCGTTATTTGAAAACTTTTATCATCGAGTAGAAGTTAGTCTCAAGGACAGTAATAAATGAAAAACTCGAAATTATTTTATTGGAACTGGAATAAAGCCAAATGAAGAAATTATCTTAACAGAGCCATCTATTTATTAAAATGGAAACATTCGTCTCATCTTATCTGGCATCTTTGTCATATCATCTGTTTTAATGCGAGTACTTTGTGAGATCGATTCAAAGTGGTTTCTGAAAATCAAATTATTCTAAACAAGCTTTCTTGTCAAGTAATCAATTTTTATGAAATTTGTCATCAACGTTAAGGTAGTATCAGTTTTCAAGCTACAAAACTTGCTTCGTTTTTCTAAAAATTGAGTTTAAATTATGAAATATACGTGATGCATTTATTATTTTGAGCAAATGGTATGGAAATAAAAGATACTATTGAGGGAAATATTCAAATCAATTTTTTGAGAATTCTAAAATTATTGTATTCCATAGCCACAATATTATTTCTCACTTCACTTCTTTTCTGTGTAGAAATCGTAGTAGAGTTTAGTTTTCAAGAATCTTTTGCTCTGATTCTGAAAAACAGGTACTCGCAAAAATTATGGTTCCAATTCCTTCAAATATCTGTTCTCTTTTAAAATGTAGATACTTCAAGAAAAAAATGACGGCTCAGAATCTGCATTCGTCAATTGACCACAGTTTAAAATTGCGATGGGCCAAATTTGTATTTAGGAGGCTTCAAGCGAAAATGCCATTGTAAATTAAATTGAGTTCATCACATTGAAAGAAATATAACATCTGCACTTACTAAATCAAGAAAATATTTTAACCATATCCATGACTTAGTTGTGGAGGATGTTCAACAAAAGCTTATTGATGATAATGACGTGTTCGCTTTACAATGGAAGAGGGAGCAGTAGCTTCTGAGGGTAAGGACCCCTTAGCACCCGAGAGCAGAAGTCTGACTTCTAGCTCATATGAAGATGACACACACTTATCACATTCGCTTGCACAGCCCCTTTTTATAAGGGGGCACATTCACTCATTTCACAAATAGAACACTCAAGAACAACCCTGCCCTGACCACGACTCAAATCCGGGATGCCCAGATCACGAGGAAAACGCGCTACCTCTGTGCCAGAACGCCGGCGAAAGTGAATTCTCATTAAAATCGTAATATAAATCCCCTCAATCAACCTTTGTCAGATGCGGTAAGAACCATTTAAGCATGGTATAGCAATGTTTCTGCTTTCATTTTGTGATCACGGCTTGAAATCGCGAGATCTCATATTGTTTTCGGATAGCTTCGAAATAAAATTTCAATATAAAGTAAATTAAAGTAAATTCTTCTTATAGGTTGAATTTGAACATTTGCGTTTAAAAAAACTAGAAATGGATGAGGAATATAACTTTTAATTGAGAATAAATACATCAAATAAAATATTTTGTTCTATCCACACATGATCAAGATATTTCTTATGTACAGAAAGGAGCTTATTTCATTACTCGAAAGAATCCGACTCAATTTTAATGTGTGTAGAGACGTATCGAAATTGGAATGCTGTAAATGCAGAGAAACTTATATGAAAACCTTTCGTAAAAGAAATTGGAAATTCCATAGATTGTATTAGAAATATTTCCCATTCATATTTCCTAATACAATTCTAAAAGATGAGCTTCTAGTATAGTATATTGCTTGGCACTTAATATCTCAAGATCTATCTTTTCTCGGTATATTTTTTGGGGAACAAAACAAGGCTATTTTCTAGAAAACTATGACTAAAAGTTCCAAGAATCTCGAAACACTTGATATCTTTAAAAAATATTATCTTCCTCCGAACCGATATGAGAGCTAGATAATGTTATGATCATTATAACATCCATGATTAAAAATATTTTTACCTTCTTCAATACAAAACTACTTTCCCGAATACTTCAGCTAAACAATTAGTGAGAGATATTGGGTAACTCTCGAGAAATCAATCGAAATAAAATTTCAATTTCTTTTAGACTGTAGTTATATTTTTTTCATATTTCTTAATCAAATATTTACATGGACTCTACTTGAGGTCCAGAACCCAAATAAACAATGTTTGATGATACATGCGACTTTCAGCTTTAACTCAACCCCTCTCCCCCCAAAAAAAATTTTCATAGGAATAAAAAATTTCTACAGAAAATTTTGAGAAGAAACTGGCGCATATTTGAGTTAAATGTTTGAAATATAAAGGAAGACACTACAAAGTTATATTAATAATAATAATAGTTTTCCAAATGAGTGTATAAAACTTACGAATTAACAAAGTTAAAATTGTTTATTAAGTAACAGAACTAGAGCTTTCAACATGTGATATTCAAAACTGAAAGGAAACATTATTTTTTAAAAAACATTTAAAAAGTGTCTGTAGCTAGGAAGTACCATCTCAGTTCCGAGATCAAAATCCGATTTCACTGAATATCAATCGTGTCTTTGGCTTGATTTTACTGAATCTGATTCTGAGATTCCTTCGTTTTCGTGAGTGAGTTGAAGAACTTTAAAATAGACTTTCGCCTCAAGTGATCGCGTCTTCTTATCATGACTCCATAATTACGATTTCCACCCTACAGCCCTCATGATGCTGCAAAATGCGAGTGTTAATGTAACTAAAATGAAATACGGTAATTATTATGTACTTACGTATTAGACCGTCTTCGCCAACGGTTTAGAAACTCATTGGCGACGAATTTAAATTTGGCGATAAAGATCAACCGATTACACCATTCCCGGATTGCCATAATTGGTGATTTAGCTACTCATTGGCAATTACATCAAATTTGGCGATAAAGTTAGGCGGTTTAATATGTATGTACGAAATATAAATCTACAAGATGAATTTTACGCCTTCAGATAATTTAAGATCAACACAACTAAATGGCTTCAGCGTCAGATTACGAAGTGAGGAAATATCAAAAGAGCTGCTTTAAACGAGGATTCTGAGAAAGAAAAAGGATCGTATTTCTTAGTTAAAAGTAACTGAAATATGAAATTGACGATCATTTTCGAACAACCATTAATGAATATATTCTTATAATCCTTCATTAGCAATATATCTACCAATCATGAAGAAATAATAAAGTAAAACAATTTTAGAAAATAAGTCAGGGATTAATTAGAACGGATGTCGTATTAGTTCTGACATGAATGAAACTATTAAGGGGTTTCTAATAAAAAAACGGATACAATCGACTTTGATCTAATATATACAGGGTGTCCCAAAATGTCGTTCACAAGCTTAAAGGATGAACATAAGGAGACAAGTACATGAGTCATTTTTAAATAGAACATGAATTTGTAAACCACAAGCGGTCTCCTTATCGAGAAATAAAATATAAAGTAAAATAAAAGATATCCTGCAAAATGCACAACATAGGTTTAAATTAATATAAATTTCAATATAAATTTACAAAAATATAGATTCAATGAAATCTGCTGTGCACATTTCAATGTATTATGTCAGAATATAATTTCTTGAACGGCAAAACGCCGCGTGCTCGAGCAAGTTAAATTATATTTTTATTCGTTTTAATTGTTTCATTGAATTAGTTACTTTAGTATTGCAAGCGATGAAAAAAAACATTGTCTCGCGTTTATTGTTTAAAAAATATCTAATTTCCTATTTATTTCATTTCATATAATCACGCGCTCAAAATTACATTTTTCTAGGTTTTATTTGCTGTAGTAATTAACTTATTTTTTAATCAAAGCTTTTGTAAATACAATGGCAAAACGTTATTAAAAGCTGATTATTTAGATGCTCGTGCAAATAATGAGATTTTTATTTTTCGCCTACAGATTTTTGTTGACGCCAAAAACCTTATCTCCCAAAACAATATTCATGTTCTGACAGGATAATAAAATAATATCTCGCAAGAATAGTAACAAATAAAGCTTACATGGGTTTAGGTGCCAGATTCTTTGAATATCAAAATTCTTCGTTGGTTTGTTGTCGATATTGCATCATAGGTGACATTATCGTATTTTTCATGACTTATAAAGTTGTTTTCATAGTATTGTAGATTTATTTATAAATTCTGTGTAGTACGCTTTATTTTATTTATAATTTCCTTTTCTAAAGTCCTTGATAATGATTTGCCAGTACCATCCACTTCCAGAATTCGCAATTCCATGCTTAATTACAAGAATTAGTTTTTACTGTATATCTGATCAACTTGTAATCTATATTTTTGAACACCTTATACAACGATAAAAAGGAGAGCAGTAAGAAGGGAATTCGTAAAAGATTTCCCAGAGAATTTTTTTATGAATTCCCAATTTGCTGCATTGATTATTCAAATTGAATTTTAGGGATTTTATTAATATTTTTAAAGAAAACTCATCTTTTCTTGGGAATTTTTCATTAATACTTCATTTTGTGCTATAGAAAACGAATTCGAAGAGAAAACAATGAACCAATGAAAAAAAGGGAATATTTTTAAAGAAACAGGCTATTCATTACTGTAAAAAAACAAGATTAAAATCAAAGAAAATAGGAAACCTAGGGATAATTTTTCGCTAATGAAGGATAGGAAAAGAAAAGAAATGTAGTTCTTCTAATCAAGAAACTCACAAAAAAGAAGTGATTGAGAGAAATGAGATTTCCAGTTTTAACGAGAATTTCATATCATAATTAATTTATTTCGCAAACAAAATGTAAAAGAATTATTTTGACTTTAGCTCCATGAAATTATTTGGAGAAATTAAAGATAAGTAAAATGTATACCTTATTAAGCATCAAATTAATTAATTATTCAGTGTAATGCGAGTTTAAGCACCAAAGCATGAAATAGCTTCAAATTTCTCCTGCCTAGAAAATGAAACAAAAAGGGAATTCAAACAGCGTAACCTAGGTAACAGTACATTTTTAAAACTTTTGTAGCAAATATTAGCTTTAGCATTTGGTTTAATCGTAAACTTAATTGACAGCCAAAAAACAAATTATGAAATTTGGTTCTAAAAAGATTTTTTAAAAGTCGTGGATGGTTTCTAACCTGATTAAGCAGATTCAAGGGCTGTTTCATATTTTATACTCTCCTGAGTTGTTTTATGGTATCAAAAATCAACTACTATTGCTGAAAGCAGCAACATTTTTAAAATTCCTTTTCAATCATTAATTGAAATCAGCCATTAGGGATTTTCTGTAATCTGAGAGAAGATGAATATGATTTAAACTTAAAGGAAAAATTTCAAAGAATGGATGTCTTAAATTTGAGCTGTGATACCAAAATAAATGAAGTGGACTACTGTGTAAAATTAAAGATAATTTATAATTGGCATATAAGAAGATGTGTAATTTTTATGTTTCTACAATGTCGCCTTAATTAAACAGAGCATTCAAATATAAAACTTGTTACTACAGTCATTAGCTAAAAGGTATGAGATAAGGATTTTCTAAAATAAAGTTTTAAAAATAAAGATATACAAAATACGGGACAGGTAACATTAATGGGTCTAAAATAGGATGTGGTATATCATATTTACTGAAAATATGCAAACAAATATCCACGAGGTTGAATAGAATATTCATCTCATATTTTTAATAATTCTTCATTTCCTTCCATATCAGAAGCGATAAAGGAGATGCAGAAAAGTTATTAGAACAAAGATGTTGTTGTTGTTACTTACGGCACTTGCCATAGATTTTTTATAAATATTAAGAAATCGGAAAATCATTTTTTTTTCAAATATCATCCATTTTTATTACAAAATAAAGTTGTTTTAGGAAATTAAAATTTAATTTCATTAATACAATAACTGATAATTATGTATTGAATTATGTATTGACAATCAGAAAACATAGTTTTAAAAAAATTCAAAACTTTAACACGTAAGGATGTTAAATTAAGAAAATTCAAGTTAAGTTTTTAAAAACTAAATTTCATCTTTACAAGTGTGAAATAAGTCTAGTTAAATTGAAATGTGTTAAAAAGGAGTTTTGTATTAATTCAGGGATTAATGGTGTAAATTAAATAAATTTTATTTTACATGAATTAATATGTATTCATTTTATTACATTAAATGTATTGTTAACTACTATAATTAATCTTATAGTAGTTAACAAGGTGAATTTTAAATAAAGAGATTCTTCTGATTTGGTGGTAGATTTTCACAGTTCCTGAAATTAACAGAAATGGTGTGAGGTCGACTATCCCTTACCAATGATAAGACTTATCTCCCTATTAAGGTCCGTACCGTGACCGGGGATGATTCTTTATATTCAACCACAGTTCCCGCTAATGCTGATGCGAGGTTTAAATAATTCGGATTTTTCTGTGTGTCTATCAGCAGGTCCGAGCAGTCGTTTGTGATTACAAAATTGTGGTTCTGTAAGACACAATACCCAGGTTTCAAGTAATTTAAAGATATTGTGAAGCCTCGGATAGCGTAATTCAAAATATCAAGCAACATTTTATGCTGTTTGGTTATTGTACTGAAGATTACCTTTAAGCATTTTAAATGTGCACGAAATATTAGTACATATCTTCATGATGCAAACCTACGATATTTGCTCTTCAAGTAACCTAAATTCAACTTAAAATTATGATAAAAGAATGCCTTTATTCCAGATATAATTTTAAATACTGTCTGTTTTAATGGATTTAATAGAAATTTAACACGTTTTTTTTCTTTATGCAATTCAAAGGAAAACTAATTGCTTATGGACGCATTCTATTCCGGGAAAACACGGCATTAACGCCTCAAGAGTTTCAAAAATAGTTCAAAGATATTGCGAATCCAAATATTTTGGAGAATAATATGCCTAAGCCTTAGATAGCTCAGAAAATCGAACATCTAGATCTATTTGTGTATTTCGCAGAATTTGCCCTCAAAACATTCCAAAGCGGGCTGAAATGTTTATACAAGTCTCTCGATCTGTGAAGTCACGATATTAACGCTTCAAGTAACTCAATAGTCATTCGAAGTTCTCCCCTTTCGAAGTGTTGGAGGGATGGAGATAACTACTCATTAAAGTTAATTATCCGTTTAATTCAACGCCAATGGGGTCAGCTTCCGGAATTGATTGGGAAATCGACTTTATATTTTGACTAAATATTCCTTCATTTACTGCGAGAACGCAGAAAATTTATCCGCTTGAAGTAAAATCATCAATTCGTATGTCAGGAAATAGAACAATGGCTTCCAAACGAATAAGCTTTATTTTAAATAATGAATTAAAATGCCACTGAGGATTATTCTTTAAAAATCCGTTATAAATTTTTACATACTGATATATATATATATATATATATATATAACTCTTAATTTTAATCCTAAATAATTTCCAAACTTTATCTTAATTTAGCCCATAGTAATATCATTCTAAAATATTCTCTTATTTCCTGATCCATTCCATTTGTTCTAATTAATTAATTCAACAGAAGTGTCAGAGAGATGAAAATTGTTGACCTAAATAAAATACCTTTAAAAATATCCCTATGTTTCCCTTGTCATTTATTCGTGCGTCATGGAAATCCTCATCAAAATCTGAATTTATTAGCTGTATTAAAATATTTTCCCTATCAATGTCTTGGTATTTAAGACCAGAGAAAATGATTTCCCGCCTTTTTTTTGTACACTTAGCTTTTTCGTCAATTCCGTGGTGTGTCGTTCTGAGTTCTGCAAGTCGCCTTCGCTTGTAAATAATGCCTGCTCCGGTGATGGAATAAAAATAACTTAAAAATTCAACCTGTCAGCTCCATGATATATATATATATATATATATAATAGGAAACTGATTATTATAGGAGACATTGTATTTCAACATTGAGACACCAAGTGTGACTCTTTGTTAACAAGAGTTACTAATTGGGATGGTAGCTGTATGAAAATATAATCAAAAATTAAAGAATTGAACTTAAAAGTGCTTTGACCAATTCCTATTTGTTCTGTAAACGAGAAAAAATTGCATACCTAATATATAGAACTAATTTTGTGTTTAATACATTTTGGCTCCCAAATCAAAATGTTTCGATTTGGAAGCCAACTGGATTCGTTTGCTCTTTTTTTTTCGTAATGTAGACGTTTCTTGGCAACATCTCCTTTTTAAAACTAACTATATTTATAATTCCAGAAAGAGAAAGATGTTGTGCATGATTACAATGAGAAACAGTTTAGACTGGATGCAAGCCAAAAAGACCTCTAGAAAGACGTGACAAAAATATAATCGAGAGTTATGCCATATTGTGATTGCACACGAATCGGGAAAGGAAAAAAACGACACTCCCAACATATCAAAATATCATCGATTCCGATAGTTTAATGCTGAAATCTCATCAAAGAAACTATGAAACGTGATGGAATCTTTGTTTATCATAAGGTGTATGTAACATAATTAGGAAGTACAATAAAACAAGCCAGTTTATGTCATCAATATCTTGCATGTTCTCCGAATTTCTAAATAAAATATAATAAATCCAGATTTTGTCTTCTTCCTATGCGAAATATCGGCAAAGTAAATATTTTTGTCTTTATTCTACAAATGAAAAATTTTAGGATTGTGATGAATCTTCTCTTTTCAGAAAAACCTGAGTATATTTAAACATCTTTCGAATTGTATAGCTTCAAAAAAATTTCGGCCTCTGTGGCCGTGGCATATGAGCCGTAGGGTTGCGCACCTGATTCCACCAAAGAACTGTCAAATAAGGGGATTTGTAGCACATTAAATCCGTCAGGCCAAATGGTTTGGAAAGAAGGGGAGGGCTCAGGAGTCATCCTCGTCGTCTGACTGTGGTTCAAAATTACGAGGTTCGTCTCTAAATAGCCCTAGTGTTGCTTTACAACGAAAGGGGTTTTAAAATAACTAAACTAAAAACTACAACTTCAAAAGTATTTAGTCAAAAACCGATGAACGAAATGAAATGAATGTGAAGAATATCAAAAGAGAAGAAGAAAGAAAATGTAATTGTATTTTAAAACATTGAATCTCAGTTACTGCAGAGGAAAAAATATATTTAAGATTGCACTATTAATGCCCAAGATCTATCAACTTTAAGCTTTTTGAGTAGGCGAGGTAAATGAAATTTATTGAGTGTTCTTTACATTAAAACTATGAATTTATCTTAAATTTTGAACGAACTCCATTAAATCTCTCATTCTCTTTCTCTCTCTGTCTGTTACTGTCAATGTAAATGTCTTGATTTAAGGGTTAATAAACTAGATAAATGAAATGTGTCATATAGCTTCATTATCATAATTATACACACTTATATCTGACTCTTGCAGGGAAATTTTAATCTACAAAAATATGTTTAGAGTAGAAAAAAAAAGATGGTTAAAAGTGCTTAAAGGAATCCGGATCTGGTTTGAAATCTTTTCCTAATCATTTCAAGCGAAATTAGCATAGTTTTAGTGGTAATAAAACGATGCTATTTTCTTACTTAAATTAAAATATAAGTAAGAAAATAAATAATAGTTCATTTTAACATCCTTTTTCAGTAGGTAGATGAAAATGCAAATTGCAAGCAGTTACAGACAGTTCTTTCCCAAATTTTAATGCTTTTAGAGTATTATTTTATTTTAAAAAAACCTTCCCTTATTCTACCTTATTACTCCTTTTCTTATGAAGTTGAAACCTTTCCTTATTATGTTGAAATTGGTCTATAAGTTACACAGCGGTTTCAACACAATGCATTTATTTCACATCTCATGGCATTTGGCGAAATATTAGATTCTTACTTAAAATCATTTTTCTTATGCAAGTCCAATTAATCCACCTATTTAATTTTATTATTTTTTATATTTATGAAGATAAAAACTTATAATTTTTATCTCCCTTATTAATAGGCTGGAACTCCGAAGCTTGTTTCTGTTGACCTATAATTTAAAATTTTCACAGTTTTACAATTAATTATTATTAAATTAAATTCTTAATATTAATAAGATTATTAATAATTAAATTTTTTATTAAGTATAATTTTTATTCTTGATATACGTTATCTTGTAGTGAACTTTTGTCAAATGGATTACAATAATGAATTAAGAAATATATTGGAGACTAAAAGCAGAGAATATTTAAAAGCATATATAGCAGAAAATAATTTTCACCCCAAAAATCTAGAGATTAAAACAAAACTTGTAAAAGAATTAGACCAAGTAAACTCTATGAAAGAGAAATTAATCCTCAATCATACAAAAACAACAACAAGAAAGTAAATTTCAAGACATCTGCTGAAAAATTAAATATATTACAGTTATATGTATGTTAATATGGACTGTAATAATATTTATTAGGTAAAATTTGTTAATATATATGTTAAAATTTCAATTTTATTTGGTGCATTTTTTTTTAGTGTTTCAGGCGTTTACTTTCTTGTTATAGTTTTTATTTCAATTACTAATTAAAAAATATTTACCATTAATAAAAGTTAAACTAATAAAATCTTTATTTTTTAGTATTTTTAATGAAACTTGCCGTTTTTCGACGATAAATTGTTAATTCTAACATTATAGGGGGAACACCATATTGTTCCAATAATTCAATATGCATGTATTATCCCAATTATTTATTATGGAGTGAAAAATAATTAGATGTATATAGAAGGAGATATCTAATTGAGTGAGTACAACAACATCCACATTCTGCAGAAATCGTTTCTGAACCAGTTAACAGATCTACACAAATCCTCTTTAAATTTCCCCTATTGTTCCTCAAATGCTATAATAATCTTGCACCACGACAGGTTTGTTGAAATGTTTGCCAAAGTTACTGGAAGGCATATATCTGCACAAATAGGCAACCGCACAATTCATGAAAGATAAAC
>JAOUZG010015275.1:5457679-5480078 GCA_026289955.1 Argiope argentata | reverse complement strand
ATATTCAAATTTTCAATTGTTAATAAAATACTTTTTATCTATCCAATCAAGTGCAAGTATTTTTTAAAAAAACTGTAGTAGATGACATTTGATATTAATACATTTTTTTTCAAATATTCATTCATTAATTTTTTATTAATTAATTAAAAACTAACTTTCTAGCCAAATATATTAATTTCCACGCCACCATATAAGCAACGAATTTTGTTTTTCCCCCTCACTAATAAGGCTTGGCTTAACATTTTTTTCGGCCGATAATTTTAAACGATTCTGCTTATTTTCATAATGTTTGATGCATTTGAAATTAAACACTGTTAATTAATCGATTTTTCCTATTCCTTTTGAAGTGCCTTCGAATTAAAATAATACAGAATAAAGAAAATTAGAAATTTCTAATCTGTATTGAGTTCCCCAACTGGTGTAGAAAAATGGCGCCTTTTACATTGCCAAAATTGGCTTTGAATCCACGAATGTCTTTGAAAATTCAATGCTTGTATGGTTTTTGATCAATTGTTTATAGTAATTGTGATTGATTGGCTGCGATATCCTGGTTGGTAGGGCGTTGGATTCGCATCCCTTAGGTTGCGAGTTCGCAACGGCCAGCAGGGAACTCTCCGTGTGTGGTGGACGTTAAATCTGTCGTGGTCAATATGTTCTCCAAGAGAGAGTAATACCACTGTGGGTAGTGGGTCAGAGGTGATTGTTCTCTGTTTCAGATATAAATTACTATCTGTGGGCGAATAATTGAAATGCATGAATGAAGTCCACCCCGTAAAAAGGGCTTGTGACGTAAGCGAACTGGAAGTCAGACTTCTATCCTCGGGTGCTCAGGGGGGCGTATTCTCAGAAACTACTGCACCCCTCCTTCTGTTGTAAAGCGGAACACGAGAACAACAGCAATTGTAATTATTTAATATAAAGCAACTAAAATAAAAAAAATTACTAACTTCCTAAATTTTTCCTAATAACCTAAGTAGGAATAGATTATTTTTTATATTACTTGCTAAATATCTGTTTCATTAAAAAACATGAAAAAATGTATGAACAGTTTCACTAATATCATGTACAGACAGTTTATACTGAAATCTCACAATTAAATAAAATAAGAATAGAAACAAGTATAAAAAGTAAAAAGTAAAAAATAAATATAATTTTAATTATATATTTTTTGAAAAGAAATTAACAATACTAGAATAGAAAACATTCCATATAGAGTCATGTTGAATTTCTGTTAAACAATTCTTGAATTTAAAAATTGATTTTACCGAGTTGTGGGTCGGTAGACGGAGAGCTTGAACTCAAGCCTCTTAATCTCTGGACATAATAGTTGGATGGAGAATTGGTTTGTCAATAAAACTATTTAGCAAGTTGGCTGGACTTAACTTCAAACATGCTTAGCTAAAATTAAAGCTAATTAATAAAGTGGAAAAATCAGAGAAACGAAAGAAGAAAGTGAAATTTTTACAAAAAAAATCACCTTAATCATTAAAAATTGTTCCATAATCAAATTAGTGTGAAAAAGATGTAGATAAGAGTCTAATAGCAGATATGTTAATGTAGTCTATTAATTTTCTTGGGAGAGTTTTTGCTCATGGTTCTCATTGTTTTTTACTGAGACATTGTCGCTTTGTTTTTTTAAAATATTGATATTTGTTTCCGGTTATTCAAATAATAATTTGTACATTTTAAACCTCTTTTAAAGGAACAAGACCCTAAATATTTAAAAACATAATTTCAACTCTTAAATTTTGAGGGGTATTGGGAATTAGTATAACAAAATTTTAATACAATCAATTCGAGCTAGAATCAAGTATTTTTAATAAAAATGACGTCAGAATCACATAATAAAAAATCAATAATCTAATATCTTACTACAAGCTGCCTTGAGGTAAGCCATGGTGTCATTTCCTTTATGTTGATTTAGCATATGGAATAGTATTCTATCGTATGGTAATTCTTATTCAATCTTATCTTAAATCTTAAATCGACACGACGTGTTTATAGTGTTTCCCACAAGTATTTTAACGAAAAACTCTTCTGACGATGAACAAAAATTAATTCTCGACTTTCAATATTTTTAAAAATCGTTATTTAGAAGCTATAAAGATATATTTTAAAGCTAAAAGATACAACAAAATTCTTTTAAGTCAAATAATTTTTTCACGTGTTCAATTAAAAAGTGCCTGAATTATTTCTCTAAGCCTTAATAAGACACAGATGAAAAATGAAAACTACTCATAATAAAAGGAAAAAATAAAAATATATATTTAAAAATTTCCTTTCTATCTGTAAAATTAAGCTAATTTTGAACCTTGTCTTCTTGGGATACGCCGATATAAGATGCTGTAAAGTTTCTTCACATCTCTGATTATACCAAGTATCAACCACATTTCTGCGCCATTGGATTGCAAATCTATTGTCCTCACGTTGGGGGAAGTTCACCGCAGGCTTGTGACTGATTCTAGATTTCCCCATTGGAGGGTCGCGCAATCAAGATTCTATCGAATACACAATTGTTCATAAGGGTGATTAATCCATCACCCTTACAGCATGAAAGGCGTAAGGGCATGCTATATCCATCGAAGTTTAACATCTTTCCAATAATGACGTGTAATTCGGGAAATATATTGCTGACTCAAATGTTGCTATCGTTATCTGATTATAATTTAAAAACGTGTTGTCAGCCAGATATGAGCTCTTTTTCCGTCTCCAAATTTGATGTTATTCTAGCTCCATAAGCATAGAATATCCAATAATATTGTTATAATATCTTCGTGATATTGTATGGCATTAAGATTATTGAATAGCATTATGAAAATATAGTATAATATACTCTGATGTTAGGGTATCTAATAATTTTAATACAGTGGTAAAAAGTGTACTGAAAACTCAGACATAGTCCTATTCATCTAAAGCAATTAATCACGGTTAAGCAATTAAGCAAGGTTAAAGCCCTGCTTTAATCTTAGAAATAAATTTAACAAATATATTACCCATTAAAAATCTTACTAGAACAGATCATTTATCTTTTCGGGTGTGCTTTTATCTATGTCGACTTTACTTCCATTTGATTCATTTTTCTATAAATGTCTGCGCTATACCAAAAAAATAACAAAATTCTATCTCCTAAAATCTTTTCAACGATATTAACAAGACTCTGCTTTTCTAGAATTTCTAGGTACATCTTTTCTATAGTTCTATTTGGTCGAGATCAAACCAAAATAAAATTATCTTTGAGTTGTGATTTAAGAAGAAATTTATTAGAACTTTGGCGCCAGAATAGTAAATTATTTTTTATCCTCTTCTTATAACAATTAGGACATAATGGGTTATATATATATTTATTGTTGGTTTTTCTATCTTGTGTCATTTTTGTTTTTGTAAAGAGGAAGGAAATAGATCAATAAAGATCCTATTTCATCATGACTCCACTTTGGCAAGATAAATCAGAAATTTAAAGAAGACTAAAGATCGCTGGAAAACAGCTTGTTAGCCAAGAATAAAGGCTTTTCTTTATATAAACTAATTTTCTTGTATTTCTCTTGTCCTTTAAATTTTCTTGGGTAAAACATCTAAAATTTCAGCTCTCTTAGGTAAAAAGGAGAAAACAACTTTATGTAGTATAATATAAAAATAAAGCTTTTCAAATGAAAAAAAGTACAAAAATTCTTCGATGTCGGTCTGAAACACAAACCTTAAAAGCACTAGAGTATACAAAATGGGCGCATCGAAAAGATTAAAAATTCTAAGAAATGGAGTAAATATTTTAGACAAATAACAAAAGAAACTTCAACAGTTCTGAAAGCGTATATTCAAAAGATGCATTGCTTTATATGTATAATACTAAATAAAAACGAAATGTTCAGGTTATTACACAAAGGGAAAAATGCATTAATTTATCCATGGAATAAAGGATGGCTGAATAAATAGGAAAAAACAATGAAACACTTTTGAATTCCACAGGAGGAAAGAAACAATTTTTTGTGCAATAGTTAAAATTACTTTTTAAAAAAGTTTCTAGAATTTTGAAAATTTGATAGTAAATTTTAAAAATGAAAAAAAAATCATGAATTTTAAAGATTTACTATCAAAATTTTTAGGATTATCTATATGGAACTAGAAGAAGTTATTTTATAATTTTTAGTCTATTTTAAAAACGTTGTTTCTTTAAAATATTATTTAAATAACTACCTATATTATTTCACGATGGCGGTTTGATTAAAAGGATGAATTGATTCCAAAAAGGAATATAAATATTTAAATAGAATTTCTCATAATTCTTCATATTAAAAACTGAAATATATATGTAATTTGGAATTTTACATAAATTCAAAATTAAAATATTCCTTTAACCTTTATACTTTAATTTGATTATTCTTTCACTGATTTAAGAGGGTAAAAATCGTGTCAAAATTTTCAAAATCTTTCATCACACGTTTTTTGCTTTAAAAATAAGATCACGATCTAAATGTTTTAATAGGAAATATATACGTATAGTGCATCAGAATGTCACAAGAGTACTATAAATAGTGATGGCAGGTAATTTGCAAGTACTATTTGAGATTTATTTTAAATGTATTATTTTCAGATTTTAAAATAAAGTAAGATATTCAATTAAATAAAATGCAAGGTTGATGTTTTAGCCCAGTTTTTTACTAATAATTTTTGATTAATTATCCGAGGGAAATAACTTGTGCATCATCTTAAACAACAAAGCAATAATGTTAATTTAAGTGTCATGTCATGTTTCGTCTAACTTTCCTCATTTTTTGAAAATAATGCTGTCAGTGCGTGACAGCCACTCAAGTATTCACTCACGCAGTTGAACATTCGTACTGAAAGAGTGGACTGATGAATAAAAGGGGAAAATCCTGAATGTTTTTTAATTCTTAAACTGAATTGTTTCCGCAAATAAGATAGGTCAGCTAGCTGTTAATTGAGCATTGTATTCTTAAATAGAAATCAGCATTAAAGTGAAGACGCATTTCTGATGTTTTTTGATTCATCACAGTCCAATTGGAAGAGCAGAGTCAAAATAAATATATGTATTTACATTGTTTTCGACAAAAAACAAAATGGAGAGCATATAACCAAACTTAAAACAAGTTTCTAACAATAAAATTAACTATAACGCGTGAAAGTCATACCAGGATCTCCGACTCGCCCGTAGACATACGGAATAAACCGTGAAACTGAATGACTGGACCGGCTCAATAGCAATACTGGCGGTCCTAAGGGCCATCAACGGCCACGGTATAATCCTTCCCGTAGGGAAGTGCCGTCATCCATGGGAGGAGCCTAAAATCCACTTATTAGTGTACCATCTAGATTGGTGAGATCCAACCACTCCTCTTTTCGAGATGCACTCGGGGCATACTATACCCGAAGGAACAAGAATTCATATTGATCGAAACTGCATAAAAAAACTGTATAACTTTACATAAATTACTCGACAATTAAGGGAGCTAATATAAGAGCAGTTACAATCACAGCATGAATACGTTATTTTAAATCTTATAATTTTGTTTTATATTTATAAAGTATTGTTAGAAATATAGACTGATGGAACTGAATCTTCAAAGAATTGTGTTGAATACAATAAATCTAACTGTATGTGTAAAAAGACCTAATTGTATCAAATAATTGTGTTAATACAATAAATCAAACTGTATGTGTAAATAAATCTAATTGTACCAAATAATTGTGTTAAATACAATAAATCAAACTGTATGTGTAAATAAATCTAATTGTACCAAATAATTGTGTTAAATACAATAAATCTAACTGTATCAAAAAATTTTGTTGAATATAATAAATCTAACTGCATGTGTAAATAAATTTAACATTATCAAAGAATCGTATTGAATATAATAAATCTAAATATTGAATATAATAAATCTAAAATTTCATTCGAATATTATTGACTCTCAAGCAAATAAATTTGAATTAAACTATTCAACAAACGCTATGATTCCGTGTATTAATTACACACAATCCTCAAAGTATTTCAAGTTTTTTTCGTATACTTGATTGAGTCAGTAGAATACCATAGTCTTTAGATAACATAGTAAAAAGCACAAAAACGTTAAGAGATAAAATTAAACTTATTGAAATTCTCTTAATTCTAAGGGAAATTATGAAGTATTTTTTAAATAAAATTAAATGCCTTGCTAAATTATTTTCGGTCATTCAAATATTTAGTTCCAAACTCTAATAGAATAAAGACGAATTAAACCAAATATTTTACTGCATAAAAGTCAGACAAATAAATGAAATAATTAATAATAAAATTTAAATATATATTATTGAAAATCTCACATTTCTAAGGAAAATTATGTAGAATATTTTTTAAATAAAAATAAATGCCTTCCTAAATTATTTTCTGGCATACAAATATTTAGTTTCAATCTCTAGTAGAATAAAGACGAATTAAACCAAATATTTTAGTGCATAAAAATCAAACAAATACATGAAATAATTAATAATGAAATTTAAAATTTTTTTTTTAAAAAATTAAACTTAAATAAATCTAATTAAATGAAAACATATTCAAAAAGGGAAGTTAATTTAGCAAACTAAATATAAAATAAAATGAAAATAGTAAAATCTATCCGAATTACCAAATATGAAGGAAAATGAAAATAATAAAATCTATCCGAATTACCAAATATGAATGAAATGAAAATAATAAAGTCTATCCGAATTACCCAATGGGAATGAAACGAAAATAATTAAATGTATCCGAATTACCCAATGTGAATGAAAATGAAAATAATAAAATCTATCTGAATTACTATGTATGAATGAAAATGAAAATAATAAAATCTATCCGAATTACCAAATATGAATGGAAATAAGAATAATAAAATCTATCCGAATTACCCAATGTGAATGAAAATGAAAATAATAAAATCTCTACGAATTACCATATATGAAATAAAATGAAAATAATAAAATTATCTGGTTTAATGTGCTTTTGTTTGATAACATTTATTTAGAGTATTTCCTCGTCTATTGGAACTTTTCTGATATGCGTCGAAAGTAGAAGAGTAGCGGAACAACGGTGCTGCGCAATGGTGCTTACTCGAAGATTTAACCCCGAAACTCGAGGCGCCCGATGCATACGAATTTCCCCTTCCGTCAATAAATAACAGGCAGGAGGCTGACTGGCGTAGATGGAACAGGGATATCTGATTTCAAGCCCCAAACACCGACTAAAATATCCATACTATTTATGGTGCGAAATCCTCCCAGAATAAAATGTGTACGATCCCAGCATCGGCAAAAGAAATCAAATATTATGTTACATTGGGGAAGAGGAGGATGAGGTTTCTACAGATACCAATCTCGAGCGGCAGATTGTTCGGAACTAAATCGAAATGCTTTTCTTCTAAAGAGGCTTCGCAAGGAATACGAGATATTTGCTGCTCAATATCAGTTGATGGATGCTTAACAAATTGAAAAATAAATATTAAAACAAGTAATATAAAAACAATTTTTTTAATATCAATTCCTACTTAGGTTAACAAAGATTTTTTTTATTTTAGTTACTTTTTATTAAACAATTGTAATTAATATAAATATGACAGAATCACAATATCAAGCTGTAAAATAGAAAGTGTGCGAAAAAAAAAACTGAATTCGTTACTTATTTGAAGGCGGAGTAATAAAGATTTTTGGCGAGAAAGTTAGTTTTTATTAAATTAATAAAAAAGTTAATGAATTAATATTTGAATAATCTGCATTAACAGCAAATGTCATTAACTACAAGTTTAAAAAAATTTACTTAAACTTGATTGAACGGATAAAAAGTATTTTATTAAAGATTGAAAATTTGAACAAGATATATATGTACAGGGAGAATGTTAGCTAATAGTAAAAATTGAATAAGAAATGTAAATAACAAAGAGGAACACGGTTCAGTAATTTTTTAGAAAAATGTAAAAGTTGCACATATAAAAATAATCAACACATAATTCGTGACCAAATTGCTAATTTCTAATTCATCGGAAACAGATGCCAATTCTTAAATAAGATATCGCTAAATGTATATTTTACAACTTTCATACAATGATAATGGAACCCAATCTAGCCGTGATCCGATATTTAATTTCTGAACTATTAGATACAAACATATATTTCCAGTTAGAAATTCTTCATATAAGGTAAATAATCATAACTATTAATTAATAATTTTATTATTAATATACAACAAATACATAATACTGTAATAATGATGCTTTATTATTATAATTATATTATTAATTAATATATATTATTTGTAATTAGGATAAATACAAAGCATCTAATATTACTGCAACTGAAAAGCTAATTTCTAGACAGGTAAATACTTTTAAAGGAGATCGTTGAGTTTATCTTTTGTTACATTAACACTATCATCTAAAGTCTTCGTTCTAATCGTAACTCTATTTAATTTCTAAAACCTTAGAAGTAGACATCTGTTTCCAATTGGAAAAATTCTTTTAAAAAAGCAATGATAACGCTTAATTAATAGTTTTATTATTAAAAAGTAATACATAAATAATACTATAATAATGTATTATTGTAATAATATTATTAATAATTGATAATATAATATACTATCAGGATAAATACAGAGTATCCAATCTTACTATTGCTGAGCAACTAATTTTTAAATAGTTAGAAACAAGTAAGCATTTTTAAAGGAGATACCGCTGTTTTTATGTTTTGTGACATTAACACATTTATGCAGGTATCCAATCTAATCCTGACTCGTTAATTTCTAAGCTATTACATGCAGTAATCTACTTCCAGGAGCAAAAATTCTTCAAATAAGATAAATAATCACATTGTTTAATCAATAATTTTTCTATGCTAGAAGTCAGACTACTGCCCTCGGGTGCTTAGGGGTCCACTCCTTCTGAAGCTACAGCACTCCTCCTTCCGTTGTAAACCAGAACACGAGAACAACAACAATGTGAGAACATGATATTGTTTTGGTTAGGAGGTTTTAAAAGTGGGTCGGGATAGCCTGGTTTGTAAAAAATTTATTTAGCATTCCTTGAACTGCGAATTCAAATCCTCCAGTCGAAGACTCCCCGTATGAGTGGTGGCTGGCGCTCGTTAAGGTTATCATGGCCACTAAGCTCTCCATGTTGAGAGAAATATCCCTGGGGATACTGGGTCAGAGGTGATCGTTCTCTGTTTCAGATCTAAAATTACAATCTGTGGATGAATGAACGAAATGCATGAATGAAGTCCCCCTCCCGTCTAAGGGGCTTGTGACGTGTATGAGCTAGTTTTCAGAATTCTGTTCTCGGGTGCTCTTGAGTTCAAAGTACCCTCAGAAGCTACTGCATCCCTCCTTATGTTGTAAAGTGGAACAAGAGAACAACAACAACAACTGTGAATAAGTAATAAGATAAATAAGATAAATTAATAATACTATAATAATTAATTTATTAATTAATAATATATTATATTATTAATTAATAATACATTATGTCATTAATAATATAAACTACACCTAAGATAAATACAGAGCATCCAGTACTATTGCTAAATAGCTAATTTCTAAATAGCTAGAAATATGTAAGCATTTTTAAAGGATATCATTGAGTTTATCTTTTGTTGCATTAGCAGAGCGTTCACGCTAATTGTAACACGATGTTTAATGTTTAAATAATTAGAAGTAGACATCTATTTCTAGATGGAAAAATTATTCAAATAAGATGAATAACTAGATTATTTGATTCTTATAATTAGTACTTAGCATTATTTAATGAAATGTTTTAATTAGTGATTGATTACAAAGTGCCTAGTCATGGTTCAAAGGTAAATATCTAAATTCTCAGAAATAAATATTCACTTGCAGTTGGAAAATGTTTTTAAATAATGTAAGTAATTATTTATTAATTTTACTTGAGTGAATGAATTAATTTGTGAATAAAATTACGAAGTAAATTTCTGTACAGTCCCTTAAGTCATAATAGCCACATTAAGTGAAATATTCTTGACATATTAACATTTTAAGCAAAGTTCAACTCTTTTGCGATTAAAGAGTTTGGAAGTTTTGAATATCCTTATTTTAGAAGACTTTAAACTATCCCAAATAGCTCTCTCCGAAGATCCGTCAATCAATGGGCAACGCTTGCTCTCCGGGACCATGGATTGGCTTATAATAATCTGACGTTCATATGACGTGGAAGTTAAAGAATCATTTGCCATCTCATGGGTCAGAATCTGATCACAGTATTAAATTACTTAGCTCTCCACAAATGAATTTCCGAGTTGTTTCGAAACGGAATGCTAACTAATTTAAAATCAAAACTTTATTTATCACGTAATCAATGAAAATGTGAAAAGATATGCAATAGTATTCCGTTATACCAGGGGTTCTGAAAAGGTGGGTCGTGACCCCCAGGGGAGTCGCGATATATGGAGGAAAAGTTTAAAGAAAATTAATTTATTGATGTAGTTTTCATTAAAAAAATAGAACACTTAAAGCTTTTAATACACATACAAGCTGGTTTTTGTGTTCTATTAGTTAATGGGATACATGAGCTCGTTTTGAATTAACCATTTTTTTAATGTCTGGAATGAGCTTTGTAACACACAAAACAATGTCATTTTTCAGTGTCAAACGACACACAGTTATTCACAGTTATAATGCGTAGAAAATGGCATCAAAGTTGAATGCTGTTGTGGACAGTTCTGGGTATTCCTTTTTAATACGCATCCAAAATTTGTGGATATAAGCTATGATAAAAATTATTTTAGCTGACTGATCACTTAAAATCTCTATCAGTTGACCATGTTGAAGGGCACTTAGCTCAGCTTTTTTTACAGCTTGCTCACTGGATGGATTGACTATCCACACAACCCCACTCATATCCTTAGCTGGAATGTAATCTGTAAACTGTTCAATCAAAGTTTCAAGATGGGATGATGCTAGTAAAGAGAAAGATCAAGTGTCAAGGGATGTGGCGTCAATACCCGACACATACTCTACGAACTCTTGAGTAGGTGTAAAATTTTTAAAATCTCTGTCTAAACGTTTGACAGAGTTAAAACTTTGGGGGTCGCCAAAATACTTAGTCAAAAAAGGGGGTGGAAATGTCTAAAAGTTTGAGAAGCTCTGCATTATACTATAGTAATATAACTATTTATTATTCTTTAAAAGTAATTTAATTTCCAAAGATATTGTCTTATACGAATGAATGGAAAATTTATAACTAAAACTTGAATTCTCATTCTATCTCAAGGGTTGTGACAGAAGACAACATATTAAAATAGAATAAACCTTGAAAATAAACGAAGGAGGTTAGATCTTTTGACCTATCTGAACAATTTAAATTTATTTTGTACAACTTTCTGTAATAAAGGATACTTGATTTTCGGGCGATACAGTGAAAAGAACCTGAATAGTTCTCAAAAATATCTTCATAAGTTAATGTCAAAGGGTCCCAAAGTAGTAGATAAACTTTATTTATAATATTAATATACTAATTTAATATTTTTGTGCTTTTATTTTTAAAGTCAGTACGCGTCTTAAAAGTTAGCTAGTACTTTATGAGCAATTAATTGGTTATTTTCTTTGAATTTGATTCTACGAAAATGACGCTTTCTAACGGAAAATTTAGAAATTTTGATTTCAGATTTCCGTAAAATTACTGAAAATTAATCATAAATGCACAAAAAATGGCCAAATGCGCAAATTGAGTAAATGAAAGGTTTCTTTCTCTTTATACATTTTAGTTTATTTAAATTTATGCCACGTTTCAAAACAATACTAAGAATTATTTCAAAACGAATCTTGTAATATTTCTGAAAATCAATCATAATTACATAAAAAAATGGTCAAATGCACAAATTGATTAAATGAAAAGTTTCTTTCTTTTTATACTTTTTAGTTTATTTAAATTTATGCTCCGTTTCAAAACAACACTATGAATTATATCGGAACGAATCTCGTAATTTTGGAGCAAAGCCAGAGCCAATTTAATAGAATAATAAATGTGCATTTACAATTTTTTTTTTAAAATTATTTAACCTTTCGTTTTAAAAGTAATGTCCAAAACATTGAACAATTGTGAAATGCAACAATGCGAATATAAGGTCTTCTTTAAGCACAAAGAAATAGCATAGCAATAACAGAGAGTAAACAACAAAACTAATCAATTCTTTCTTACTTCTGTCGCACAATAAGACATTTTTTGGACGAAATAAATACGAAAAGATCAATTCTGTTAATGATCCGGCTTGGAAAATTGGAAAACAGAATAAAGAATAATAGCAAAATCAATGGAGGAAGTGTATCAACTGAGTATAAAACTAAAGTGTCCCCCCTAAAGCAAATACAACGACACAAACAGCAAAGAATTGAGGGAAATATTTCCATTATTTGGTATTATGTAGATAATGACGTTTAAAGGAAGAAAATAATGGGGAATATAAGCAAGAAGAGTTTATTTCATGAATGAAAGATGAATACGGGGGACTAAACACTGGGAATCAAACAAAAAGATACTTTTGTGTAATTCTTTTTCTGAGCTAAGCCAAGAGTTTCGTACGTCAAAACATTTTAATATAGGTCATATTTACCTTAAAGAAATTACAGAAATCAAATCGATGTTTGAAAAATAATGCATTAAGTTATAGATGTCATCAAAATTGTCGAAATGCTTCGCTTTAAAACGAGGACCCATACCGAGAAGTACATAAAAAATATTTCCATTTTTTAGAGATAATGGATTTGGAGATAAAAAGATAATGGAGATTATATGCAGGTAATTATGTTTAAAGGAAAATAATTTGAATAAAGTAAAGAAGAAGAGTTTATTTCTTTAACTGTTGCTGAAGAAAAGAAAGCAATTAAAAGCTAACAGAAAGAACAGAGATTTCAGAATTCCTTTTCTGGACAACCAAAGAATATTTAGCTCGTTGAAACACTTAAATATTGCTCTACCTTATTTTAAAGAAACTATTGAAGTCGAACAAAGGTTTGTGAATGGCAATTATGAAAAAAAAACCCGGTAGACAACGCTTCCTCATCGATTTACTTGATAACGTACTAATTGTCAGAACTAATTGTTTTCCAGGAAGATAAAAAGAAATTTCGACTAGTTTTCCCTAAAACGTTAATGAAACTACCCCCTTCACGATGAGACCTGACCTAAGGGAAGATAACGTCACTATATATACTTGAACTAAACCAGATTTTCGCATAAGGCGCTACATGGATGCTCTAAGGTTGCTTTGAACTACAAAATGTGTCAATCTTCATTTTGTTGTTACTTATGGCACTTGCCATAGACAAGTCCCTCTGATACTTATCAGCAGATTTTAAGCCGAAAGGAATGTCTCTTGTTTTTGAAGTAGCGTCAACTAGGGCCAAGAGTACGACTTAGCTACACACTCAACACAGTCGCTTTTACAGCCCCTTTTTACAGGGGGGACATGGTCACACATCTCACAGAGTGCACACCGAAGAACAACTATACCCTAACCGGGACGCCCAGAACACAAGGAAGACGTGCTACCTCTGTGACAGAAAGCCGTCAACTTTCATTTTGTTATGACTACGAACCACGTCTGAAATGAAGCGAAATAATAATGTCAGAGTGTGTTTCCCGGAATGCCAAGGCAACTTCCCTCCATTTATTTAAATTAAAGTAAAATTTTGCCTGAGGTTACTTAGGTGCTCTAAAATCGCTTTAGCTTACAGAAGATATTAATCTTCCCTTTCATCTTAAGTCCTTGCCTAAAAAAAAGAGTCTTTTGCATGAGCTGCTGAACAGATACTCTAAGGTTGCTTGTACCAACTGACAATGCATCTAGCTTCCTTTTCATTATAAGTTCTGATCTTATGAAAAATAATATTTGGGTTAAGCTAAGAGAGGAAGAACCTATATTTTCTGTTAAGCTTAGTATAGCTGAAAAGCTACCGGAGAATACTGATCTGATACTCAGATGTTGTTGACCTGGAGTATCATATACAGTCTTCTGATCAATGCACATGATGGTCAGAGTGCTATATTTTAGTTCACATTTTAGATATAAACACACCGAGTATAAGCGTTAACTCTTACAAAAATTCTTTGAACCGCAATATTATAATATAAAAAATTAATATAGGTATAATTAAAATATTGCTTTTGGAAGGATACTAATAGCTCTGCTAATCATGAAAGCATAATGGTTCTGTTTGCATTGTCTAAAGATTATTTGATTATAATTATTACTCTTTAATTTTATCATTTTGTATCATTTCACCTAACATATTGCTAGATAGACTCGTACTAAAGGAATAAAATACGTTATTCTATTTCATTGATGAAATTTATCAAGTTTTTTTCAGAAAGATCTAAAAAATGAAGTCCACGTAAGCTAACATGCTGTTGAGTGTTAAATGAGATGGACACTTACGTTTATCATGAGAAAATGATGTTATGGATCCTGCATTTATTTTTGGCAAATATAGAAGGTATAAGGTCTTTAAACAAACACCATTTAAATATCGTTCCCAAATTTATTTTTAAAATTCTTCTTTGATTGAATATTTAATATTAAGTTATGAGTAAGATTAAATTATTAGGATTTAAAAAATAACCAACAAATCCTGGAGAACCAGCTAGTTTCCAAATACGTCTAATTAATAAAAAAGATTGTACAGAAATTAAGTTCATAAGTAAACCATTCCTTTAAAATATTTTATCAGTAACCCAGAAATATTGGGTTGTTTTCTTTTTTGAGAGAGCATTGAGATATATAACCCGGTAGACTTATAAAATGTATTATTTAAGCTTAGCATAAAAATGATTTTTTTGAAAAAAGGTAGAACGTGAAAACAAATTTTACTAAACAGAAGTTACTGTAGTTATCGGGGCTTCAAACAAACAAATAGATTTATATTCAGTGTCAGAATACGATTTATATGGGTTTCATTTTTATAAATAAAGCAACCTATGACGGACACCATTGGTTTAAGATTAATGTTAAGGCTCTAGATTTAAATCAAGTGTTTTATTGCAGAAAATGTTAAGAAAATAAGTGATTAATAGCTCAACTTGATATTCCTCCAGGGTGTTTAATGTTACAATCCTGAAACAAAAGACCTGCTCGTTTTATGTAGAAGGTAATAAAACAAAATTCTTGTATATGTGCTGAAGCTATCTTTATAAATACCATTTTAAAAATAAATACATTTTATTGTTTTTTATTACAATAAATCATCATTTTAATGGGCCTCGGATTTGATACACAATTCTGTGAAAGAAAATTATTTATTTATTCCATTCAACGTTGTAATTAGAATTTGTATGGAAATAGTTTGAAATTTATATGGCATGCATTTTAACTAATTCATAATTAAATAGTACATCTGAAATTCAAGTGTACTATTATATTGTAAATATTATTAATGAAACATTTATCTAATAACTGAATTTGTGACATCATGGACTATCTATCACTCCATTGTGTCCTTTGATTCGAGGTTTATTGCATTATTTACTGTCTTAAATCCTATAGAGGGAAATTTACTCATCTCAAATATGAAACTTAATTATTTAATTAATTGTATTAAATTAAATTTAGCTACTTTGTGAAATTACTGTTAGAAACTATGATTCTCAATAATTCATATTCAAAAAACTTAGAACGAATGATGTATTTATTTGCACAAATCAACAAATTAGAAGACTCTATAAGAAGAATGAAGCTGTTTAATATGGTAAGACTTAATCATGAATTGCTAAGAAAATTTGCCATAAAAAGGACAAATATGTCCTGTTTCAGTTATTACTTGCATATCAGGCAGAAAAAGAATTACTAGATGATGGAAAATCAGTTTCAGTAACATTTCAAAACCAAAAAAGATGCTCAACAACTATATGTGTCTTTGTATTATCTACAACGTTCCACATTATTCAATTGGAATTACTGTCCAATTCCTCCAAATGCTCATAGTGATATAAAAAAAAGAATATATTGGTGAAATGACGACTCTTTCAATATGCTAAATTGTAGAAAGAATTCTTTATCTCTAATTCAAACTTTTGAAGGCTGGCTTCCTGGCATAGAGGTAGCACGTCTTCCCGTGACCTGGCAGTTCCGGGTTCGAGTCCCTGTTCGGGCATGGTTGTTCTATATGTAAGATGTGTGAATGTGCCCTTATGTAAAAAGGGACTGTGCAAATGAATGTGATGAGTGAATAGCAAAAGTTGTACTCTTGACCCTTGTTGGCTCTGCAAGAAGAAGGCTGATTACGCTTAAATCACTGACTACCTCAGCAATCCTCCATTGCAAGTGCCATAAGAATTAACAACAAAATTTTTAAATGTACAGTTCTTTTATATTTTGGCCCATCCTTAATATAAATAAGGCTTAGTGCAAATTTAGCCACTAGGTGTCATCAGCTTTTAATCATACATAGATACTTCTTTTATGACTAAAGCTGTCTCCAATATGAAGGTAAGTGAAGGGCTCTGGACTTAAGCCGATACCTATATATGCAATGAATTTTCAAGGAACTTTAATCCCCTCCAAAATACATTTCAATGTGTGTGTATTTTCCCGCAAAGGATGTCATTTTTATTCAAGGGCCTTAGTAAGATGTAGTGATCGTAATTTACAAATAATCCCTTATTAATTGATTCCTTTCCTAATCTTTTAATAAGACTTATCTACTAGGGATAGCAAATCTAATATAGAATATGCTCGCAATATATACTTAAACAAATGTTATCACCTACTCTAATTGGCGAAAAAATCCCTAATCTTGAATATATGCATTGGATCTTCACCACTACAAATAGACAACAACACAATTGTTATTTTAGAAATCTAGAGTTTACGCTGAAATTCCTTTTAAACCATAGAATATATTGCTAATAACAATTTAATCGTATTTAGGATCAATGATATTGGCTTCAATGTATCGTAGGAAGCCTGGATCTATTTATTTCTATTTTACGAATAAATTCTATCGTAATTCTATCTATCATTATATTAATGACAGATTTTAGTAAATGGATTCTACAACGATTTCCGATATTCAAGAGCTTTCATTGTGCCTCTCCTTCAGTTTTCCTGCAGCCACAGAGCGTTTATAGAAATACTCATCGCTAACAACAATTTAAATTCTTATTTTGGATCAATGATAATGATATTTCTAAATAATCAAATTCTTGATTCCGATATTTTTTCTTTTTTTTATGAATTGATTCTATCATAATTCAATCCATCATCAAAAGAATGACAGATCAAAATAGAATTATATAACGATTTCTGATACTCAAAATAGCGTTTTATGTTTATTTTCAAGAATTCAATGTCTAACAATACATTTGCCTAAGGCGGATATTTTTGTTTATATAAGTGAAATAAAAAATTCTTTTAGATGAACGTATCTATTTTGCTTTATTTGGTTAATTAACCAATTTCGGATACCTTGTGCCTTTCGGTATTTATTACCGTAACGAGGGTAATTGGACCGAAAGGGAACGCAATTACAGTAGATAAACAGGTAGCTATGGATCGGCTAACAGGGAAGGTAACATCGACGTATTAATCCCCGAAAGACAAAGAGGTGACCTTGAGGGAGAATTACCAGTCGAATGTAATAGTCAAGCTAAACAGGCAGAATGGTTGGATTTGAAATTAACTTAAGGGTTTCCATTAACGCTTCTAAGAATTAATAGGCAAATATTAAGGCTATGTTTCGATTTAGAAGTTGATATAAAGGCATTTGTTCATCTTTTGATTCATTTTAACACAATTATTATTTAAAAACAGTATTATATATAATAAAATTATATTATATATAATATAATACAGGAAATTGGTAAAAATCGGCATTATTGACAAAAATCTGTAGATAATAGTTTTTAAAAGATTACGCAGAACTAATTAATGAAATCTATCTTATAAACAAGAGTTTCGATAACTTATTCACTTGCTTTAATTTTGATGATAATATTCTAATATTTTCAGAACTTATTCAGCAGGTAATATATATTTTTGATCAAATTTTAATTTCACACCAGAAGTGTCATCTAGCAGTAAATTAGTGGAAAAATGAATTATAGTGTTCAGTAGTATTTATAATAATCGATATTATAAAATGCAAATACCATTGGCTGATTGTATGGCTCAAGCATTTTTCAGCTTTTTTCAAATCAATAGAAATTTATCAAATCTTCAAAATTGGCAAATGGTTTTTGATGAGCAGTTTTTTTTAGATTTAAATACTTAATATTTCAATATTTTTCTGCAATCATTTTAGAGTTTGTTATTATTCCAAAATTATTTTTACATCACCTTAAAATTTAAAAAAGTTATTCCTTTAACTTTTAAGGTGGGGAAAATCAATTGTTCTTATCATTTAGTGGCCAATGGCAACAATCAAATGCAAATAAGCATGTGCAAACCATTCAGACTATTTCTTTGAACATTTTTACCGCTAAACTTGATTCCAAGCTGGTTAGCTCATTAACTAAGCTAAAAAATATGTTAAGAAATGCTCAGAAGAGGGCTCGTCGAGACCTCCATTCAATCAAAGGAAAAAATGCAAAGAATTCTAGATGATAGAAATAAGCATCAGACAGTGATTTTAATCTAGCGTGAAAATAGGTTTAATTCGTTGATTACAGGGTAACTCACTTTTTGCTTGCTATCTAATTGTACTGAATCATCTATCAAATTAGATAACCTAGAAATCATCGAATTATATAGATGGCAAAAAATCTTAACTTGTTTTCGGCCGATTATTTTAAACGATCCTGTTTATTTTGCATTTAAAATTAAACTTAATCAATCGATTTTTCCTATTATTTTTGAAGTACGTTCGAATGAAAATAATGCAGAATAAGAAAATAAGGAAGTTTAAATCAGTATTTCATTACCCAACTGGTGTAGAAAATTCACCCATTTTACGCTGTCACAATTTGAATGCTCAAATGTAGTTGAAAATTCAATGCTAATATTTTTTAGTAATTTTTTGATAATTTATTAATAATAATTGTAACTGTTAGACCGGGATAACTTGGTCGGTAAGACATCGGATTCACATCCCTAGTGCTGGAGCCGATGATTCTTCGTGTGTGGTGGGCGTTAAATCTATAGAGGTCACAAAGTCCTCCCTGTCGAGAGTAATACCAATGGGGGTACCTCATTAATATTACTCTTTACACATATGAGTAAGAGTACAGTTCAGTACTGAAACCAGTACTGAAAAAGTACTGGTCACTGTTTCAGATCTAAATTATTATCTTTGGATGAAGGAATGAAATGCATGAATGATGTCAGCTCCGTAAAAAGGGTTTGCGACGTAAATGAGCTAGAAGTCAGACCCTTGGTGCTTGGTGCTCATACTCTCAGAAGCTACTACACCCCTGCCTAGGTGCGTTGTAAAACGGAACACGAGAACAACAACAAAATTTGTAACCAAAATAAAATTTTTTTTAACTTTCTAAATTTTTCCTCTTAACCTAAGTAGGAATTGATTTTAATAAATTCTTTTTTATATTACTTGTTGAATATTAAGCAAATCAATTTAGTAAAAGCTACCTAAATTTTAACTAAGTGAGGTATTCTCAAGCAAAGTGGTCACTCTTTTTCATCACCCAAAATTCTTTACACTTTACTGAGGACCAGTAAATATTCTACCAAGATCAATAGTTCATTAATTTCATTATTTCAACAACTGCATGAAAAAAATATTTAGTGTCTCCTTGAAATATGAACAAAAGCAGATTTTCTCCCCAACTAGAAGAGATGATGGATTAATTTAGCACATGTGCTGTTTTAGCTTCTTAGGTCTCTTGTAATAATATTAAATCTTTTACTCGTAAAAGTTCAAACAAATTTAGAAATCTTCAAATGAATATAATAGTAGTTCTAGTCACAATAACTTCACATTCTTTAGTAAAAATGGACAGTGAAAATGTATTCATCGGAGAGGAAAATAAGGAAACATATTTATCAAATGTTCATTTTAATGTGTTCATTTTAATGTAAAAACGGCAAAAAATCTCCGGTTAGCATTTTCTATTTTGAATTATCATGTTTAAAAACAGTTAAAATCCCTCTCCCCTAAAAGTAATTTGAGATTTAATTGAGTAAATTCCTTCGAATTTTGAGGAATTTGACGACTTTGGTACTTTCTCGTTCAGTATTTAGTATAGGAATAAGGAAAAAGTTGTTTAAATCCGTAAAATATATACTGCGGAGAAATATATACACTCTCAAGTTTTACTTACAAATTCTAGAAATATCAAAGGGAATTCTTCCCAAATCTTCTTTCTCAAGAACTCGCATAAGTTGTTTTAGAAATGCCGGTCTACATCTCATATTGATTTTAAATTTCTTCTTTTCAACCTCCTGAGGGAAAAAATGAAAAAATGGAACACGGAAAGCATGAATATGCTACCGTATTTAAAAAAAAATAGAGTCTGGAAATGGAATAGCTTTTGAAAGAAACTTTACCTTTTTCGATAAGATGCATTTTTATTCAGTGTACATCACACGACTCATCAGTTTTGTCGTTTCTTTGAGTATTTGGGATGATATGATTGCAAAGACTATCGTCCTGTTTATTTTTTGAAGTGCCTTAGGATAGCATATAAATCGCAGATAGCTATTTTAACTATTGCTTGTATTAAAAGAACTTTATTTTTACGAACAAAATTCATCTTGACCAATCAAATAATTTCAAGCATTAATTACAAATATGGACTTTCATCTGATTTTTTTAGGTTGGAAGTAAGATTTGGAAAAATAGCGGTAATCAGAGGCATAGAGTTATGATATAACACAGAAACAAGAGTTGAGGTAAAAGGTTAAAAGATCTGTTTTCTGATTGCGGTCACCACTATTTAAGAATTAGCATTTTGATGTTGTCTTATCCAGCGAAAGCTAAAAGACATTCATTATTAACGATTTTAAAGCACAGCAATATCACTTTTTTGTCAACTTTTATTGACTTTTAAAATGACAAAAGAACTTTCAACTTTGAAAAAATATTTGCTTTTAATAAAAATTATATTAATATTGTCACGAAGACTGAATTAAAGACACGGATAGCTAGATACAATTACGTTTATTTGCACCAAGCAACTCGCTGGAGAACAGAATGAAGAACTGAGCAGAACTCAGCTCTTATACATCTGGAGAACATTCGAGAATCATCTCGCTCGAATCATAAAGAATGTTCTAGAATCATCTCGATTTTATAGAAATAATAGAAACAACTTTAAATTAAAATTCCAGTCTTTGAATAAAATGCACTGGCCGGGAATCGAACCAGGGACTAAATGATTTGCAGTCCCATGCTCTGCCAATCCAGCCATGGTGAATCATAACAGCGCATTTTTTGTGGCAATATTCCTATATGTTCATGGTATTATTCTGATTGATATATTATACATTATACTGGGTGTCCAAAAAGTTCCCTTACTCCAAATTTAAAAAATCATTTTCCATGATTTTTTTTTCAAGTATATGAACTTTTGCCATACGAGTAATGAAACCATGGGCATGCTTGAAGCTTTTTTCGGCGATCGACTTATCTCAAAAAATCTTTGGCCACCTCGATCCCCTGATCTAACCATCCCGAACTTTTTTCTGTGGGGATATTTAAAGGACAAAATTTATGAAGGTGATCCTCAAACAATAGATTATTGAGAATCGCAATTACCCAAAGGATACAAGAAATCACTCCTAGCATGTTAAAACGCGTTTCCAAAAACAAGTGCAAACGAGTTCAGTTTTGTCTCCAAGAAAGGGATGGACATTTTGAACATTTATTATAAATGTAACTTCAGTATTTTTTCCTTAGTTATGTTGAAAGTGCTTTTTATCATTGGCATAAAAATAATTCTTTTTAAACCTATTGTTTTTATAAAATAAATTCACAAATCATCAGCACGGGAACTTTTTGGACACCCTGTAGCATATAAAATGGATGTAACCGAAATATTGATGAATATTTGCGAATGTATACAATATGAATACATACAAATATGAATACACACAAATATGCAAGAAATTTCAACATCTGAGAAAATGTGCATCCGCATTGTGATTTGCACTTCTGAAAGTAATTAAATGCTTCCAAAACAATACATTTCTGCAGATCTGATTTTTCAATCATCGTATATGTTTATTTGACGAAATTAGTAATTTTCTTTGCTATGAGCTAGTTAAAAAAACTGATGCAATGTTTGTTTGTTTTTTAGTTTTTAAATACACGTGTTTATCGAAATTAACACTTTTCAAAGCAATTAGTTGTCGCAAGCAAATATGCTACTTGTGGCATATATGCTACTTGCAATCTAGGCAAATATGCTACTTGCGGCATATATGCTACTTGCAATATAGGCAAATATGCTACTTGCGGCATATATGCTACTTAGTT
>JAOUZG010015275.1:5423765-5452725 GCA_026289955.1 Argiope argentata | reverse complement strand
ATTCAAAATTAATACTGATTTTAAGTGACGTATCCTTTAAAAGAAGAATAGTTAGTATTGTTATATGACACCTTTTATTTAAATATGAAAATATTCAGATCGTTTCAATAGTTTTAAAATTATTACATTTCAGAGTTATTTAATCATTTGAGTATTACATCTTTTGCTCTTTCCACTCACTAATTCTCGTGAATCACATTGGGACTCTTTTTCAGAATCGCTACACGACCCCTGTTTACTTTGATTACTTACTTTATAATTGTACATTTCATATACTAAGAAGAATGTATACATAAATTTGTTGCTAAAAGTAAATCAAAGTTATTCCAAATTGTATGAAATGTTAATAGTAACTTTTCATCAATTAATAAAAGCTAAATCATCAATTTCTAAAATTACAATTTTATGGTAGCAAAGACATGTATGTGTAAATACATCTTCTAATATTACAAGTAAATGCTAGAAAGTAAATACATATAATTTAACATGCAAGTAAATACCTGCAAATGTTAGAAGGAAACATTTTTAATTCTAAAAGGTTGAAAAAGGATTTAATTCTTTTTCCCTATTTTGACAATACATAATTCTTCAAAACTGATCAATATGCGTTAATAAAATGTAAACAATTAGTGAAGAGTATTAATAAGATAAGTTTAAGCAATAATAGGACGAGAAGTATTGATAAAATTAGTGTAAGCTATTATAAGACGACGAGTGGTGATAATATTAACTTAATAATGTCTATCACCTTTGATGAACCTCATTACAAAAATGATACCAAAGAAGTGTTGTCAAAATATTTTAATGAGGCGGTGGCCCGAAGGTAAGTTCTCGGCTTCTGAGCCGTAGAGTTTCAAGTTCGAGACCCGATTCCACCGAAGAGCCAACGTTTAAGGGGGTCAGTCACACATTAAATACGATATGGCCAAACGTCTTCCCACTGCTGTGGAAAGGAGGTTGACAATTCAAGTATCATCATCGTCATCTGACCGTGATTGCCCTAATTTTAGACCTTTACGTTGCCCTAAAACAGCCCTAGTGTTTTGTTTTTACAACGGGGAGTTAATATAATTAAACTTATCTAAAAACTTAATATTTTAAATTATACTTGAGATATAAGTACAGATTATTCTGAGTGAATAGCTATACTTTGAATTGGTAACAAAAATTGGCTATTCTTCTATAGTTCGGAAACTTCCTCCGGTTCACAAAAACGGCTTAAAAATGTTATCATTATTTCGCTCGTTGCTACTGGATCTTGTCATAAAAGATTTTTCAACCCTTTCATTTGCCCTAACCTTGTTTTCGCCGATTTCGAATTTTAATTAGAACAGTTCTACTTTTACTCATTTTTTCGTATTAAAAGACAGCATTATCTGAGATTTTCCACCCGGAAAGCATGTAGGTAATCTAAGCATCCATGGTATTGCCAAATGACGATTGACAAATTCAACCCAGTTTTTTAACCCTCCCCCCCAAAAAAGGGTTTTATATACATAGATATTTAGGTATAAAAGAACTAAATTTATTTTCTTAATTATAAAAGACGTTTTTAACATCTGGTTTATAACATTTTAACATTTGGATCTCTAACTACGTCATTAGCTGAATACAAATATTTATTACACAGGTGTGCAAGTGTTTATTTGCAAGAAATACTTCTTTCATATAATATTTAATATTTAATAATTCTTATAATACTTAATATAATAATTAAAAAATCTTCTTTTCAGGTTGAATTTGATTGTCATACCATTCAAGTTATGTATTTTATGTAACATTCAACACGATTCGTAAACTAAAGAAAATAAAATAATATATTTAAAATAATTTATTACAAAAATAGTTTAAATAGAGACTTATTAAGGTTTTAAAATCATTTTTTAATAATTGCCTTACATTATTATGCCATTGTATTGTACACGTCTAGTAATACATTTAATAAGAATAAGATTCTTCCTTATCACCAAAAAAATTAACAGAAATTTATAAAGAAATATATTGTTATAAGTACTTTTCGAAATATGCCCCAATAATAATCTTTAAAGAATAATCCTAAAATAAAAACAATATATGAGAATTCATCTACATTGTTTTAAATTTCCATTTATAAAGCTTAAAATCAGATAAACGTCATGAAATACACTCATTTTGAATAACGATATTTAGATTTCTGTGAGTTTAATATATTTTCTTTAAAGGGAGATTTAATCTATTCATACAAAATAACAGTAGCTTAGAGGGAAAAGAATAAAGAAATTCTGTCTTTCAATTTTAATGATGTAAAGGTAGATCGATAGAAGAGGTAATAGGCGAGAATGCATACATAATTCTCTTTAATCATTAAATCGATATATTACTTACTGATCAGCAATTTTTATAGGTTGCTTGGTTAAAATTAAGGTTAAATTGAAGCGATTACCTGTTTATTTTCTCAATAATAAATGATCAATAATGAATTGATAATTATCAGGAAACTTCGCCATTTTTGCCAAAATATTTTTGATAATTTTCAGAAAGTTTGTATAAGATTTATTTGTTGGAAACAAAATTTCTAATTGTGTATCTCTCGTATAAAGCTAATTCGTTTTCAAGATATGTAGAAAAATTAATTTAATTTTTCTTGGTTTGTTATTTTAATGGTGAGTGTAGTTAACGATTTAATTTTTGGAAAATCTTCCTCAATTTTGGGATTTTAAAATACTATTGAATTTATGTTTAAACACATTTATCAGATTTAATTCCTTAAAATTTTTGTGACTTTAGGTTTATGAACTGTTATTCGCTGCATATCAAATTATTAAAGAATTTTTGCCGATTTAAATATACTTACTTTTAAGACAATTGATTTTAAATATATTTTTGAAAAAAATTTAAATAATTTTGTAGCCGATATTGCATTGAGGAAACAAATTTTGAAGTATATTCTCTGTTCATTTGCATTCGGCATTTTGAGAATTCGGCGAAGTTAAAATTCATCTTTTTTCTGAAATCGCTGTAATTTTGTTTGATTATGATATCAAATATTGAGAACAAGAGAAGTTTAAATAAGATAAAGAAATATTCAATAAAGATTTGCAAACGATTTCTAGTATACGCAGATATTTTGGACGAAACTTTCATAATGTTTTTAAATCATAGTTGCATCTCAAGAATTCATACGTCTGCAAAATAACATCAGATTTTTTGCAAATAAATAAATAAAAGCTGAAACATAGAATTATTTCCTAGAAACAGACTTTTATATCTTTCCGCCTTTTGAAAGAGTAGAAGAGATCAAAAGATATGCATCTTGATATCAAAAATTGCAATGATTTGAGGGGAAAGTAAATAAATCGTATTACGAGAGCGATTCTTGCTGTGTAAAACATGTTTTCAAAATATGGAAACATGTTGAAGGAGTTTGTAGCAAAGATCCGTCAGCATTCTACTACAAATAAACAAGAGATGTTTTTAATAATAAAAAAATATTGTTACGTAGTGGAAACTATCTAACTACACAACATGTGAGGAAAACACTTGAGTTCTGGATTGCGAATGAAACCTCTTTTTGTAGTCAGAAAAGAGATTAAAGTCAACATCTTTATTTCCTTGCAAACGGAGTATGGACAAAGAGAAGGTATTATCATCATCCAAAAATTGCAACTAAAAATTTGGATGAATCTACAGGTTTCAGAACACTTGTATTCTAAAAGTACATTTTTGAACCTATGTCTTTCAACGAATACGATAGCTGAAAATGCTTTGATCTAGGCAAATTAAATTAGTATACAATCTGTGCATGAAATGTACCAATTTCTACGAATGTTGAGGAATATTTAGTCTCTCTATCTGCTTGTCCGAATATAAATTTGCTTGATAACTATGAAAGTTAAAAAGTTGAATGGACAAAATTTACATCTACATTTAAGATTTAATATCTTATATGTATATATGTATGAAATTTAAGACTATGTCATGGAAAAAGTTGATCATTTGTTGGATTTTATTTCCCAAGCATGTAAATAGCTTAATAAAATATAGGAAATTTGATGTGTGATCAGAATTGTATTTCTGTTTCAAAATTTGGTTTTAATAGGTAAAGGAAATATGTTCAAAATTATTCATTCAGCTTTCGAGTCTTGGTATGTTAACCGCATCACTATGATTAATTGCTCTATAATAGGTTCTATTATAATTATTGTAATAGCTTCTCAGGGTATGAACACCTCAATACAAGAGGGCTGAAGTCTGACTTCTAGCTCACACACGTCACAAGCCCTTTTTAAGGGCTTGTGACGTCATTCATGCATTTTATTCATCCTCCCATCGTAATTTAGATCCGGGAGAGAGAACGGTCACTTCTGATATACTACCCCAAGTGGTATTACTCTCGACATGTAAGAATTTGTGACCACGGCAGATTTAGCGTGCGCCAGCCACCACACACTGGGAGATTCATCGGCTGGTGGTTTCAAACTCGCAGCTGAAGTGATACGAATGCAGTGCCCTACCAACCAGGCTATGCCAGCCCGATGACAGGAGTAGTAGCCGTTAGCGATTGCTATTATTATTGGCTAATATTGGACAAAAAAGTCACCAAATAGAACTACATAAGACATGGGATATAGCACATTAGAAATTATTTCCACTGCTTCTTCAAAACATACAATGAGGATACAAAAATGTTTGTTGAGGTGCATTAATAGTTAGAGAAATTTATCTCGCCAAAGGTGTAATAAATATTTATAGAGCTACAAAAGCTTCATATTCACAATATGTAGCACCGAATGACTTTTTCTTATTTCCACTGCTTCTTTAAAATATGCAATAAGAATTGTAAAAAATCCCACTGAAGTGGAACTACAGTGGGAGAAATTTATCTTGAAGAAGGTGTAATAAATATTTATCAATATATTGATATTTTCTTATGATCTTAATCCTATTACTTAATTGATCATAGCTTTATAATATAATTCCCATTACTTAATTGATCATAGTTTTATGATGAAATTCCCATCACTTAATTGATAATAGTACCATTTAATCTAGATTAATGATTGAAAAAATATGAAAATTTCCACCTTAGAAGAGAAAAAAAAATTCCAATACTTTACTATTACTTCTTTTCCATGATTTTAATTTTTTTTATTACGATGTTAGCAACAATTCCTTTTTACATAAATATTTTATGTACTTATTACGAATTTCACGAGGAAAAAATAACTGGTAAAATGAATGATCTTCCGGCATAAAAATAACCACCACGATTTTAAATTTTTTTATGGTGAGTAGAGAAATTAAAGAAATCTTTCTAACTTATAAAACTCTATCATCATGCAAGCAAAAATTTTTTGGCAAATTTTCATTAAAATATGCAAAAGATTTGATAATAATAGTCACTTAAATTATGCAGAAAAAGCATCGAAATCAGTTATTTGGTTCTTTAGATAAACAAACATTTGTCATACTTTTTTCCTTAAATAAATTCATGAAATCTAATTTGACATTGGCATTTACCTGTGTGTGATATGCTGTTGTTGAAAAAAATATTTTACCCCTTTGTTGAAAAAAATATTATATATGTGCTCGCATTTCCGAAGGGAAATTGAATCAGCTTCAGTGTGGCGGAAATCATATCATTTTTTGAATAATAAATAATTTTACCACAAAATAGCAATTAAATTTTTTCTGTAATACAATACAATAAAATTTATATCTCAAAATATATATTTTAAAATTGGTTCCAATTAGGAATTTTATAGCGCCATAATAATGTCCTTATAACACAAAATATAGGGAGTTGCTCTATTTTAATGCCAATCAAGCAAGGCTTGTTTATATGCAGAAACATACAAGCACTCTTTTGATAATAGCTTGCTAGAACCTGCTCTCTTGTTTCAAAAGCACGTTTTGCGAAACAAATCGCACTCATTACATGGTTTATTTATTCTCTTCTTGTATCATTAGAATACCTCCCCTATACAGCTAACCAACACCCAGTTTCCTTTCTCCAGAGCTTTTGTCTACCCCTTCAAAAGGCAGCGCTGCATAAAAATTCCCAGCTAATGAATCATTCTCCTCTCCAGCCTTTTTCCCAGAGATCAGTAGCAGGCGCTCATTTTATAAGCTGACGGACTCTTGAGATAAGTAGCCAAGAGGAATGATTGGCAGAACATAACATCTTTTCTCCAGAGAAGAGAAACTGGAATTCCTGGTTGCCATAGCAACTCCTTCACACCTGGATTGTAGATTAATGATGGTAAACCGTAGCAAAGCAGGGGTTTTCCTTAGATGGATGAGAAACCTCCTCCCGAGAATTCCTCCCAAACCACTTTCCAAGAGAAATCATGTCGGGGTAAATTAAAGGTGAATTCCTTTTCCCGATTATTTCCATTCATATATTTCGATCGGTCTAATGAACCCCCTTCTTGCTGCTTAATAAAGACCTCTGCAAATGACTGATCAGTAGGGATGATAATGATCTCTCTACTGCTTTCAATGGAAAATGACAGAATTCTTGAGGGGAAAAGGTTCTCTATAAGTTCGAATTTTCTCCTAATAGATGTCTTAACTATTAAAGGATTGCTAATGAAAAATGACATTTGGCGTGAAAAATATGCTTTAAGTTTTTGGCACCATAAGGAATTTATTGAATGCTTGAACGATTTTGTATTGTTTAGTTTTATGCTTATTCTAAAAGATGTCTGTCTTGTTTGAATATTTCAGCTAATTTAATTAAAGTTCTCTGCGAATGACACGTCCATTCAAATGGTAATGTTCTCTAAACTACTTTAAATGAAAAGAATAGGATTATTGGGGAAAGAGTTTTGCTATGAAAATCCATTTTATTTTGATGTCTTTTCTATTTTTAATATTATTGGATAAACAAAAGAAACCTTTGAATTGCTCATTTCTTGGCTATGCTACAAGTTTCTGGCATTATGTGAAATGAATTCTTTCGATTTTTCTCAAAACCTTTGCCTTGTTTCCATATTACAGTTACTTTCATAAGTTTTATTTTAAAATAAAAATTAAATATTATCATTTGCATATTACTGGTAATTAAATAAAACCTCTTTTATTAACAGATCCGTTGAAAGGATAATTGTCTATGGTCTGCATTCAATGGATATGGCTGAATTCTCGTGCCCATCAAAATTTGAAGTTTCTCTTAACTGTTATAGGATTATCGATAGAAAATTGGATTTTCACTTGTAAAATGCTATGATTTCATATGCAAATCTTTCGATGTATAACAGACTTTGGGTTTATTTTAAAATTTGTTTTTCCCCATTCCTGGTGATATTTAGATCCTGCTGGTAAAATAACCAAACATATACTGAATGGATTTCTTAGAAAAAGGAGAAAGATTGCTTTCAATTGCAAGCACAGAATGTCATATATGCCTATTTGTTTCTAGCAAGACTTCAGATAGGAAGAAACCATGTTATAACACATTTTTCATCATTAATTAATGTATCTAATACTTGACATTATTTGAGGATAATCTACACATACTATAAAATGAATTCTCTTAAAAGTATTTGCATGTTTGAACCACAAAAACTTGAGAAATAGTTAACGGATATTGGTGATATTTATGCTATTTTGTAGAGCATTTATTGAGGAGAGGTTTAGTACATTAAGTTCATATCAAAATAAAAATCATTAATTTTATAATTGCGATTTTAACTTTGCACACATCCGTGCATGCACGAAAACCTTAAATTGAGAATGTGCAGATAGCAAGAGTTGTGTTATGCATAAGCGATACATTGCTTTGTATACGTCTGATTTTAAACAATGATTCAAAGCTCAATATGCCCCATAAAAATTAAATTCAACCTTGGCCGAAGGTGGAAAGAAACGTTCGGTTAGCGAATATCAAAGAAATAATGTTCACACTTAGGGAATGAAAGTCTTTTGATGAGTGAAATAAGCGTCTTTCTTTAAATCTTATTGCAACTGAATTGCGGAGACAGAATAAATCTCCTGAGGAGCAAAATGATCGCCTGTGTTTTGTCTCCAGACATGTCATAATATTACCTTTTTAACAGTCTAAATATTTCTGAGTGTGTGTTAAAAAATTGCTTTGTAGCTATTTTTCAAAATTTCTAAACATATTTTTGTTTGTTTGATGTTGCGTAACATGCCCATGCCATATCGGGTGGAAGCTAGACTTCATTTAAAACTAATTTTTCTTCTTGGATGCTATGCCACAGACAACGCCATGTGGGTACTGCTAGTAATATTAAATTAATAACATCATCTAATGCGAAAGAACAATTGTATAGCAGAATTCGATACCTAAGTATTGTATGAAATAAGGGGGACCTCATAAAAGGGCATAAACAGCGATTTTGTTTAATCATTAATATTGAAAGAAGGTCATGTCATATTATATTTATGGTGATTATTACTTAGCATACTTTTTTGGAAACAAACAGTTTTATGGGCATAAATGTATTAAATGTTTCACAATATTTCCAGACAATATTACACAAACCAAAAAAATCAGTTTTAATCATAGACATACAGGTATAAAAACAGATATGTAGCATAGTTAATTCACAAAGATGATTGCACTTACGGAAATCTAAAAGAAAATTATCCTTTAAGCCTTTAATGAATTCTTTCATTCAACTGAAAGACAAGCACGTTATCAATTAATTTAGAAATTAAAATTTGTTTAACTGAATACTTAAGAAACGGAAACGAGACACATGAGTAAAGAAGGGCGAGAGATTAAATAAATATTTACAATGTCTCGGCAATAATGAAAAATATGATATGAAGAGAGCTTTGTGCAAAAGCTTATAAAGAGTGTTTTTCTCCTTTTTTTTAATCAAAAGCTCAGAAAGAGAAATTTTCAGAATCGGCTCCAGATTAGTTGACAGAGTAATTAGAAAATCTAGACAGTGGAGCTCTTCAAACGTCTAAGTCCTTTTCTAATTTGCTAATAAAAAGGAATAGAAGAATGGATTTAAAAGGAAGAATGTTTCAATGTTTTAATGTCTTCTTTTTATTATAAATAAAGACCATCAAAATAATGACTAGACGTTTAATGAATCCTGAACTTTGAAAGATTTACAGCAGTTATTAAAATCCCTTTTTATGAAGATTATATATATAAAAAAGGATTTATGAAAATTAACTAAAAAGTTCGGAGTAACAAAAATTGTATTTTCATCAAAATTATCATAGATGCTGATTAAAATCCTTTGTATCTTTTTTTTGAAGAAAATAAACTGAAAGAAGAATGCGTATTTTCAAAAACTTTTTTTTTTTTGAAAAAGTGAATGATTTGAATCGTGTATTTGAAGTCCTCATTAACTGACGAGTTTCGTTCGGTAAGAAAATGAATAATTAAATCGTATCGAATATTTTATTTGTTGTGGAATTTTGGCTTTGGATTTGTAATTAGTGTGCATCTGGTTTTGAATGATTTAATGTGACTATTTGTTAAAAATAAAATAATATGTCAGCATCCCCAATAAAGTTCTATCTAGACATTACTCCTTCTGACTATTTTAGGACTAATTACAAAAAATGTATATGAAGATGTTTTAATACACGTTTTATTAAAATCTGCTTCTACAAATGATATTTGCAAAAATTATTATTTAATATTTCCTTTTTTTATGTGGGCCTTTCCTATGAAAATTTTATATTTTGGGCAGTAATTCTTTTCTAAAATGTAAACCGAAATTAAGATTAAGACTAAGATTTTTTTTCTCAGAATACAATGCGTTTTTTTAAATAGAGAAAAGTTCTGTTTTATATTTAAATATTTCTTGATTACTGTTTACTCTTAAAGTTAAAAGCATTTAAATTAATATTAGAATTTTTTTTAAAGTCGGATTTTGAAAGAAAGATTTTTAACAAGTAAAATAAATAGCCCTTTAAAAGATCTCTTTCATTTATCCTAACACTTGAACTTCAGTTTGATTCTATAATACAAATGCTATTATTAATTTTTGAAAAAGTCTGTTTTAATTCATAATAATACATTATTGGAATCAATTTAATAATAAATTACTGAACCTCCAATTTAGTAATTAGATTTACCATTCCATCTTGAGGCTAGAATTAACTAAGATATATTTTTAAAATAACTTCGGCATTTAAATAAACCAAACTTGTATCAGATTAAATTTGCGGATAGAGTTTTGATTATGATGACAACTTAGAATTATTTATGATTATTTTATTAATATTTAACCATTTTCACTTCCTCATTATATTTCCCCTCTTATCATATCCCCAGGGAAGCACCTAGAAATGAGGATGAGAGGCTTCCGGTATGGTGGTTGGATCTCGCCACCCTGGAAGGTACACTAATAGGTGGGGATTAGGGTCCTCCCATCGATGATGGCACTTACTTCCTACGAGAAGGATTATACTGTAGCCTTTGATAGCCCTTAAAACTCAATCAAAATTCTCGCCAGTATTGCTGTTGCGGTTGTCCAATCATTCAGTTTTATGGTAAATCCGTGTGCCTTCATGGCAGGTCGAAAAGTCTATCTATGACTTGATCTCTTATCACTGATCTCTACCATATTGATTTTGAATGGTATCGCAAAATATTTTGCATTCAAATTATAAAGTCTCATCCATTCCTTTCTAAATTCCTATTGTTTTTCGTATATTTTATTATAAGGCTCAAAGCACTCTTTCCTCAAGGTTTTATGTCATTTCTTTAATTTTCTTCGAAAAGTCTATCTATGACTTGATCTCTTATCACTGATCTCTACCATATTGATTTTGAATGGCATCACAAAATATTTTGCATTTAAATTATAAAGTCTCATACATTCCTTTCTAAATTCCTATTGTTTCTCGTATATTTTATTATAAGGTTCAAAGCACTCTTTCCTCAAGGTTTTACGTCATTTCTTTAAGCCAGTCACTTCGTTCGACATTTGAATTCACAACTATTCAATCGGATTTGTATGACTTTTTCTATACAATAACTGAAGCTGACATGTAGATCTAATAAATGTTTGCAAAGTAAATATACCTGCGTTTACTATATATCTTTAAAAATGTGCATGATATTTTACATGTGGGTGTTATCACTTTAGGAGGACGAGCCTTCATTTTTAATGTAGGAATTGGTAACTGCAACTATTCTTAAAGATTGCTCTTCCTAATAATATATTTTAACAGTCAGTGTTATTTCGTCATCCCAGATGTAATTGGATAGCTTTGTCATTCATAGCATTCCACGCCGGGAAGTTTTACCCTATCATCTAGTAGCAGCTCTTTCATAAACTGAACTATAAATCACCGTGCCTGTCTTTAATATAAGGATTATGGCTCCTAGACTCCAATTAGAATAAACCTAATAAGGGTCTTCGGCCAGCTCGATTTCGGCCTCTAATAACAATATAGTAAAGCCTTTTTTCGGCAAGAAAGATAATACTAAAATTTACTAATATTCATCTTTGAAATTACCCCAGTTTCAAATACATATTTCAGTTTAAATATAAGATATACCCAATCAAAAGTGGGAATATGGTTCTTGGGGAATTATAGGGTATGATTATATTTAGAGATTTCTCTAGCAAATGGCTTCCGAATGTTTTGAGAAATCTGACTTAAAGCTGTTTGTGGCAGAGTGTTGTAGAATTATAAAGGTGACGAAAGGAGTAATGTTGTTATGACGTCACAATCAAATCCATAAGGGGTAAATTTCCATGTTTGGGAGTGACAAACGTTTTTCTTTAAATATGCAAAAGAGAAAAAAAAACGTTTAATACTTGTACTGTGTTATTTTAATTTATATGTATGTTTTTTATGTTTCCTTAAGCGTTGTCATCTATGAACAAAACTGCCTGTATTCATTTTTATATTCAATCCTAATAGGAACTATAGTTTACTACGAATTTATCAAAATCAAATCAGAGAATAATTCACATCCCTTGGGCTGCGAGTTCGAACCCACCCGCAGAAGAATTTACGTGTCTGTGGTGGCTGGAGCACGTTATATCTGTCGTGGACACAGCGTCATCCATGTAGAGAGTAATATAACTGGTGAAATCGGGTCAGATGTGATCGTTCTCTGTTCCAGATCTAAATTACGATTTGTGGATGAACGAATGAAATGGATGATTGGAATCTTCCCCGTAAAAAGTGTTTGAGACATATGTGAGCTGGAATTCAGAATTCTGCCCTCGGGTACTGAGGGGTCCATGCCTTCAGAAGCTACTGCACCCCTCTTTCCTTCATAAAACTTAACACGTGACAACAACAACAAATCAGATAGCAATGTTAACATTTTTTTTTACTTTAGGTATGAGTGAAAATGATATTTACAATAAAATATGTATGTAGAAGTGTAGAAATACAGTTTTGAGGTGAAACAGCCACTTTTACGTTGATGTCCTGGTAAGATTAACGAATTTGAGGCATACCCATTATAAATATAATTGCATCTTAAAAAATTCCACAATATGAATCCACACAGTGGGGTGCACACTCTTTATTCAAATGCAAATGTCTGCTGAACTAACCTATGCTATCTATAAAAATTGTATTGATAGGTTCATGACCTCTTTGGAGGAATCCATTCTTGTCATAACTCTTTTTATCGCCACTGTTTCATTTTACGACATGCCATCGCTAGCAGTTTTATACCATATTTCTTCTGAATCATGCACCAGAGTAACATTAAAGGTCTACTACATGGAATAATACCACTAGAACCCTGGTCAAACTTTCATCTGAGAAAGCCCTCCCTAATCCCTTTTCTAAATCTGTAAAACTTCTTTTCTTGCATAAAAAAGTTACCTTTATACGAGAAGCACAGATTTTCCTACTCTAACTGTCCGCGTAACATATTTACAGGCAATACTATCGAGTGAGCCAACTTCGGTAAGAAGAATGTTTGATTAACCCTAAAGTTTTTGTATTGCAGTTTCAATTGAAAGAGAGGGTCAGAAATTATATTTAACAGATTTACTTCCTGATCATATTTGCCACTGATATTTGTTGTTACTGACGATGGCATCCTATTTCCGCTCCTTTTTTTACAACAAATTTGCATAAAACAATTTAGGAAGACTATTCTACGTAAGGGGGAAAAACAGATGTCAAAGGCGTGTATGGGAATTTCTTCTACAAGTAGTCAAAAATATGACACACAGAAGTATATTTTTCCCCTTTTCATAATCTTTCTAAGTTTTCCTATGGGGCAGTAGCCGAATGCTTCTTCTTTCGCACAACTAATATAGAAAAATCAAAGTCGATAAGAATTTTATATTTACTCTAAATAGTGTAGTTTGCTTTTTCACTGAGAGACAAAAAGAAAGAGTTATAAATTATTTTCATATTCTGTTTTTCGGACAAATGTACTTATCCTGAATCTATCGAAAACAAGGCAGAATATTTTAAATAAATCGATAATTGTTAAGAATATCTTAAATGATATTTTCGCATATAAAAGTTATAAAATAGTCTTCCTCTGTTATTCTTCTCTCCTTTATACACCACTTCTAGTGATACTTTAATTGTTGGAAAGTTCCTGAGAATTTTATTTTTGGTAACATCCAGACAGCTTGCAGCGAATTTTCTTCCATTTCTTTTGTCGTTTCACAGTTTCTACGCAGCAGTATTCAACTTTGGAACTACAATAAATACATAAGAATAATTCTGGATAATTAATGTTTGGTTTCGACCTGTCTTAAAAAGTTTTGATTAGCATTTGAACCATCCAGAGCCTTCTGACATGTTGTAACATAATTAGTGTTAATTATGTTTGATAAATGTTTTTCCTATCTTGAAATTTCAATGCAATTTTTAGCACTGAAATAAACATCTAACATCTAAAATTCCTGTCTATAAACATCTAAAATTCCTGCCTATACTGAATAGAAAGCCACACTAACTCATTTCTTTTTCACTTTCACAATGAAAATAATTATTAAAACCCAAAATATTGGATTATTCTATTAGTCAAAAACGAATAACAAGTGGCTAGAAATTTTTGAATATAATGCTGATGGAAGCTCAAAGATAACATTACATAAAACAAGTAATATATAAAGAAAAGTTTTTAAAATTAATTCCTACTTAGGTTAAAAAGGAGAAATTTTATTTTAGTTTCTTTTTATTAAATAATTACAATTAATGTAAATATGTTTATAAATATGACAGAATCACAATAGTCCGCGACAAAATAGAAAGCGAATTTCCTGGCAATTTTCCAGTCTCCTTTCTATATATGGTGTTCGAACTCTCAGCCCAAGGGATGTGAGTCCAATGCTATACCACCCAGACTGTCCCGGAACCAAAATTTCTGTTACTATGAATAATTGATCAAAAATTATAATAGGGTTGAATTTTCTAAACCAGTTGAGGATTCAAAGCCAATTGTGACAATGCAAAATGCGTGCATTTTCTACACCAGTTGCGGAAAGCAATACAACTTAGAACTTAATAATTTTCTTTATTCCATTATATTAATTCGAAAGTATTTCAAAATGAATCGGGAAAAATTGATTGATTAACCATGTTTAATTTAAATCATCATAATTAATAATCATTTAAGCCTCAAACATTATGAAAATAAACAGAATCGTTTAAAATAATCACCAGAAAACATGTTAATCCTAATCTCATTAGTGTGTAGAAAAAACAAACTGAATTTGCTGCTTATTTGGCGGCAAGAAATGAAGATTTTTGTCGAGAAAGTTAGTTTTTAATTAATTAATAAAAAATAATGAATTTGAATTTGAAAAAAACTGTTTGCGTTTGCAAAATTATAAAACCTTTCTTTATATACAGTTCCTTCATTTCACATATAGATAAAAAATTTCACCCCTACTATAGACGTTGTTTCTTACTGCGGAATATTTTTCCTATTTAAGAGAATGAAACGCCATTGATAATATCCAGATGCTCTCTGCTCTGACACATTTTTCGCAAAAAAGAATGTTATCGCCTTTTTATGTATAAAATATTGGTGGGCAATATCGTAGACACTTTCAGAAATTTTCTATCATGAGTTCGATTATTTATGTAGAGGCTAATACTTGATGGAATTCAAGGTTTTTTTCTGCTTCCATATGAAAATCGAATGCAGTATCCTGTGTTAATATAAAGCTCAAATATCTCTAGTGTAAAAGCTGTATTAGGCATGATTCAATAAAGACAAGAAATAGATGCCTTAAAATTGCAGAAAAAGATTGCAGTAAAAAAATATTTACTCTGTTGAACAAAAAGGGATTTTTTTCAGTTACCAATGATTTTAGGGTATATTGAGGCTGCTGATTTTAGTACTGATATTAATTTTTGTTAAATTGACTTCAGTTTTCAAAATAATGCATACTTTCAACATTTCAATCGTGTTTGCGATCACTATTGTCTCTGTATTCTCACTAGAGTCTGTTATATTTAACTTTTTTGATAGTGTAAATATAATTTTTAATTGAAATCCGTGTATATTTCGTATTTTTCTTCATATTGACAGTATTTTAAATATAATCTCTTAAATATTTTCTAATAATTAAGTAAATGTATAGCTAGCTTACTTTGCCAATAATAGTTTTTGTTAAGAATAGAAAGCGAATTTCATTACTTTGTACGTTTCATTATTCTTCATATTAATATTTATAATAATTCGGATTGTAAAGCAAGCGCGAAAAAAATCTGCAAGTTAAATATTTTTAACTGTCATTTTATCAATAAATTTGGTATTTCAGAATTCTTAAACTTTTTTATGGTTTTTTGTGAGGATTTTAATATTCGCTTAGAATTCATATGTGTTAAGAAAATTTAACATATCTCTTGAAAATATTTCTTAATATTTCTTATTTTAATAAGAAAAACATTTACACTGCATAAAAATTTGTGTAGTTGAAAAGATAACTTTTTTAATATGATATATACATCAATCTTAATCTTATCCGTGTAATATTTTTAGAAGTTATCACGGAGAAAAGTAGGAATTCTGTTTAATTTTTAATTAATTAATTTTCTTAATACAAGATTATTAATTTTTTCAATAAATCTCTTAAAGGGGCATATACCCAACCTCCAATATTTATATTAATCTAGTTAAGTAGTTCTATGTTAAACAGTCTAGACTCTAGAGCTCCAACACACACACATAAACACACTTTCATCTTTATAATCAGTGATGATAAGGATTAGGAAAGCATTCCATACCTGGAGATATCATAATATCATTAAATGGATAAAACTATTTAAATGATTCGGCTACACAGTTTCCGAAACATTTAGAGAAAAAAATTTCATTTATATATCAATACATAAATGTAAAATTAGAACAAAATGCTAGCCTATACTATTAGAACCGTGGAAAATGCTATACAACGCCCAAGAACTTTTATGAAAACATAACTGTAGACATGAGAGTTCAATTTTTGGGGTAATAAATGCCTGCTTCCACAAATATTTATCATTCAAGTAGGAATACACTTTTTACTAATTAATTAATCATTCCCCAGTACCTATTAATAAGCATAAAAATTTGTTTTTCATTGTGATTGAAGAAACAAAATGTTAATTAGAAGCATATATTGATAAAAAAACATTAGTCGTCTGCAAAAAGTTTTTGAATTTCGACTAAATACTCTAATTAATTCTATTAAACAAATTCTTCCTACCATAAAAAATTCGGAACTATTTCGCTGTTTACTTCTTTTGCAATCCATTTACATTTACTCAGAGGGCTTTAAATTGCTATTCAGAATTCAGTCGATCAGCAAAAAACAATGTCTCCCAGTCTGCAAACAAAACTCTAGTTAGAAAGCTTAATCTTATATTGTACGGCAACAGCAAAACTCAAAAACTTTTCAATAAAAGCTTCTCAAACAGACGAACTACAAAAGTAAAATATTATTGTTTTTTTTTTTCTATTCTTTGCCGGTGAACTAAATTCTCAAACATAAAATAACTTATTCAATAAAATTATTTTTTTTCTTTTCAATTCGAATTACATCAAACACCGAAGCATTAAGATTTATTCACTGTTTTATAACATTCTTTTGACGAATAAGTGAAATTGATATTTTTTCAACAATGCTGAAATCTCCATCATGCAGCTGATAAAAAAACAGAGAACCGAAAGGAATGATTAATGGTTTCTACTTGGCCATGTCAGAAACTTATGTCAGCTTCATGAATGATAGATCCGTTTTTATATTCTGATTTCTTTGATATGCATACGTTTGTATACGTTACTCTATATTCATGAGCTGGTATGCTATTTTTTCTGATGGTTTATCGAATGTAATATTAAACCAGGTAGTGTATTTTTGTTTTATTCCATGAACGTATGAGAAGGTCATACAATGTCACAGAAAATGAGTGTTGAAGTAAATCATTTGTTTCCGTTTGATAAAATTTTATTTGCTTTAAAGTGAGATTAAGAATTGTTCATTTGTAATATTTATGTAAAAATTAATAATTTAATTTGCTTATTAATTTATTCATGCTTATAATTTATACTTCTTTCTTATCTTATTCTCAGGGTCGTGGTAGCAAAACATTGAGTTGGATTCCTATTTCCATTAATGATCCATTGGCAAATCAGGAGCTGTTGTTGTTGTTAATGACACTTGTCATAGACAAGCATGCTGACAACCGTCAGAGATTTTAAACCGAATAAGCGTCTCTTGTTTTTGAATTAACTTCAATTAGATTCGAGAGTACAACTTAGCTACACACAACGAAGCCCCTTCACTAGCAAAGCCCCTTTTCATAGGGGGGCACATTCACACGCCTCACAGATAGAACACAGAAGGAAAACCATGACCAAACCTGGACTCGGAACTGAGAAACCCAATAACGAGGAAGACGCGCTACCTCTGTGACAGGACGATAGCACATAGCAGGAGTATTGTACATATATTCCATTGGTTGAAATGTCTAATAGATACGAAAAATGGTACAGTCTTCAAATTATAATATTCGTCCCGCAAATATTCGCCATATCGGGAAATCAGAAATAATGTAGCTTTACGAAATAAAAACTGATTTTTTTTCTGAAAAACTTGGGTTTTTTATGAAACTATCTAAGATTGTGAATCTGGCCTCTAGGTCTAGGGTTAGTGCACCTTTGCCGTGATCTAGGAGCTCTGAGATCGAGTCCTGGTTCGGGTATATTTATTCCTTACCCTGTGTTCCATCTATGAGGTGTGTGAAAGATCCCCCCTGAAAAAATATGTGCAAGTGAGTGTGTGATTGCTGTCTTCATATGAGATAAAGTCAGACTTCTTCTTTCAGGTGCTCAGGGGGTCTTTGCCCGACTCCCCCTTGAGGTGCAATGCGAACAAGACAGCATCTAAAATGGCACGTGTTTGGCACGCATTTTAACAGTGTATGAATATTCCTCAACCATTAATGCGGACATTATCTTAAACCTAAAACGAACCAATGTGTCGGCGCTCTGGCATAGGGGTAGATCATATTCTACGTGATCTGGCAGTCCTGGGTTTCAGTCCCGGTTTGGGAACGGTTGTTATTCTGTCTTCTATCTGTAAGGTATGAGAATGTGCGTTCCCCTGTAAAAAGAGATTGTGCAAGCGAATGTGATGAGCGAGTAGCAAAAGTCGTACTCTTGGCACTAGTTGGTACTACTACAAAATCAGAGATTCTGATTCTGCTTAAATCGATGAACTACCTCAGCGAGCTTGTTAAGTGCCATAAGAAACAACAACACGAACAAAATTCGCTAATAATGGAGTGTCTTTACTAATTTTCTCTATTATTGTTTTGATTTATGAGTCGTTTATTTTTTTTATTTGCTTCGTGTATACATCTTTTATTTTTACTTTTTTTGGTTATTTATAAATTTATTTAAAATATAAAATTCACCTGAAGCCATCGAAGTAGGAAGATAGCCTTTTAGCTCTAAAAAATTGATGTAGATAGTAAAATGTAATGTAAGCAACGTAACAGAAATTTAAGACTGAATGTTAGACGCATTACCACTAGAACGAAGAAGGAATAAAGAAATTTGGAAACGGATCTGATGGCGTAGGTGATTTCCTCGCCATCTGGTCAACGTTTAGTTCAATGACTCGTTAACTCAATGACAATGTTTAACCCAACGTTAACTAAACTTCCTTCATGCTTTTGCAACACAGTATATTTATGCAATTTAAGCTTTGAGAATACTAATGAGAGAATACTAGGCTCTCAACGACACTAACAATTCGATTAATATAAATAATAATTATAACTATCTCGAAATTTCACACAAAAGTGGTTAAAATTCTCCAGACACTAGAAAGTTAATAATATCCTTAGGAATGGTGTGATGCTGTACACCTAATTTTTTTTTTCATTTATCCCGGCTGCTCAATTATATGACTTCATACATGTTATCTTTAAGTTGCTTTTGCAAGTGCTATCTTCGTTATCTTAACATGATTTATAGTTCACTCTAACACAGGTAAAACGTAGAAGTTAATATAAAAGAATTTAACAAAAGTAATTTTTAAAATACTTTTGTTAAGCAAAAAAGTTAAAATTTAAAAAAAAATTATGATCGAAATTTCAGTCTTTAATTTATAATTCCGTTTTTCTAAATTCAGACAAATTTTGAGTTAATACATCCTAGAATTCACTATCCTATAATACCACAATAATTAAATAAATATTTTTCTAAATTAATCCATTAATTAAAAGTTAATTAATTAAAGTTTCAAAGATTAAAATAGTGTGTAATCATGGAGATCATACAAATGAAAAAATAATATCGAAACTAACTTATAAACGAAAGAAAAACAAATTGTAATATTCCAACTTACAAATTTTAAAAACTTATATTAATGAATTAGATAAAAAATGTAACTCTTAAAAGTTTTAAATATACATTTTTATCGTCTACTATAGAGCAAAAGGATTTATTTCAATTGTTGTATATTTTTAATTCTAAGATTTTTTATTTATCTTATTCAGTATCATGTGCGTCAACATGCAAAGAATAAGAAATCAATTTAATTAATGATTAATCGAAAAAGAATTAGTAAAATGATAATGTAATGAATTATCATTAAGAATCTTCAAATTATTTATTTATTTATTTATTTTGAAATTTCATTGATGTACGACATTAGAAAATGAATGAAAAATTTAAAACCATTATAAAAATAATAAAAAATTAAGTGAAGTAAAATGTCGGGATTAAATCTAAAATTATAATAAAAATCCTGCAACTTATAATATTTTAACTTAGATAACTGGAAACTGCACTGAATATTCAGTGGCCTTACTTATGAAAAATTCCTTATAAAGTCGGAATTAAAAAAATTAAGAGAAAAAATGCAACGGCTTTTTTCAGTCTCTATCTTTACAATTTGTTTACTGTCATATTTTATGTCAATTTTTTTTTTGCGACAAAACGTAATTCAACGCTACATAAACGCTACTCTCGAACATAAGCTGCTATTGCTCTTTTATTCAAAAAAGTAGAGAAAAAGGAGCATCTAAAAATGTTGTGACATTTTTAATATAGTTTTCCTGCCAAAACATTAAAAGAAATATCCTTCAGTGAAATAGCAGATTTGATACGAACTCAGAAGAAATATTAAAAAACAGTTTCTACGAGAATTCACTTCTTCTGTTCTTCTAGTACACTTTTTTAGACCTAGGGATGATTTTAAAGTTTCCCCTCATTTCATTTCTCAATCTTTTGATGTTCTGCATGAGAAATGTTGCCATCCATTACTCAAAAAAGAATTTCAAAACGTCTAAATCTTCTAAAATGATGAAATAAATGGATTTACGAATGAAAGCCTCTTCCTGTAATATTTAAAAATGATATTGCATGACAAGAACATTATATTTTAATTTCAGACTATAATTCTTTACTCTTTTCGATTAGTATATTTTTCAGATAATAATAATAATATATTACTAATAATAACATTACATAATAATATTATAAATACACTTTTTGTATTTTTAATATTAATATTTAATAAAATTTCCACCATGAGAATTGAATCACAGTCCATTTAATAAATAAAGTATAAATATATGCACTTTATTTAGTAAGTTAAAATAAAAACTTATTTTATCTAAATTATTCACTACTTCTCAATCTTTAATATAAAATTTATCAGTTTAAATATAAAAGGAATCGAAAGTAATTTTTTTAATTCACTAAAATCAGTCTCTCTTGGTAATAAGGATTTAATCAAATAAATTTTAGAGAATTATAACTGATTTCTCGAAATATTTAAATTGATAATCAAGAAAAAATGTTAAATTAATTGAAAATTTCCATCTTTACATGACTGAAGCAGGTAGTGAAATAAATCTTTGTAAAAAAACAATGTGCATGCATTTATTAACTTTAATAATTGAGAAGATTCACCGGACACTGAAGATTCACTTTACAACGAATTAACAGATTTCTATTAAATTTGGAACAAATTCCATTCAGACAAAGTCTGATGTCCGGTTGTCCGAAAATAATTTATCACGATAATTATAAGACGAAAAGATCTGGATGAATAAAATTTAAAACACAGATTAATTATTTAAAGTGTAGGTACATATCAAATTTGGTATTATAATAAGAATAGTGGAAGTATTTTTCTTTTCTCAAATTCACCAAAATCAGACTTCACTCTTGTATAATCATAATTTAATCATATAATTTTATAAAATTATAACTGATTTCTCAAAATATTTAAATTATTAAATAAGAAGAAAATGTCAAATCCTGCCGACGTCCTGACTTATGGGTAGAGTGTCTTCCACGTTATCTGGACGTACTGGGTTCGATTCCCGGTTAGAGAATGGTTGTTCTTCCATGCTCTATCTCTAAGGAGTGCGAATGTACCCCTCTGTAAAAAGTGGTTGTACAAGCGAATGAGATGAGTGAATAGCAGAACTAACTAATGAAAATAAGCATGTCCTACCCTACAAAGCTTGGTGACTCATATTTGTTTTTGTAACCCCCTGTCCTTTTTGCAAGTTTGTAGTACTAGTGCTGTGTGTGTGTATGACTAATGACACTTGCCGTTGGCAAGCCCTGCTGATACATCAGCAGATTTTAAGCCGGAGATATACGTCTCTTGTTTTAAAAGTAGCGCCATCTTGGGGCAAGAGTACGACTTAGCTACACACATGTCACAACCCTTTTTAGGGGGCGGACTACATTCGCGCAAATTCATTCATACATCTCAGATCGTAATTTAGACCTGGAACAGCGAACGATCACCTCTGACCCAGTACCCCCAGTGATATTACTCTCGATATGGAGGACTTTGCGACCACGAACAGATTTAACGAGCGCCAATCGCCACACATTCGGGGAATCTTTCGACCGGTGAGCTTCGAGCCCAGAACCTAAGGAGTACGAGTCCAACGCTCTACCAACCAGGTCACTGGAACAGAAAACGATCACCTCTGACCCAGTACCCCCAGTGATATTACTCTCGATATGGAGGACTTTGCTACCACGAACAGATTTAACGAGCGCCAATCGCCACACATTCGGGGAATCTTTCGACCGGTGAGCTTCGAACCCATAACCTAAGGAGTACGAGTTCAACGCTCTACCAACTAGTGCTGAATCACCTAATAATTAAAAAAGCAATTATTGATTAAAACTAGGACCTTTGCCGTAATTTTCCAAAGCAATGCATAGTGCTACTCGTTAGTGCAAAGGCCAACTCTTTAATGCACGTCCCGTAGTCCATTTGGAGATGACTCGAGTCTCAAAAAAACGTCAACCGAGCCAGAAAATCGCATTTCGCGACAGAAAATAATCTGCTTTAGGAGTGGAGGCAGAGTTCCAATTTTGAATGCTCCCGAGAGAGGCAAAACATTACCGTTTTCGTTTTGTTTGTTTTCTTCCTCTCTTGCATAGTTTTTCCTTTCGACCTACCAGATATATCGGGAAATAAGTTTTTTTATTACTTATTGCTTCTGGAAAGAGATACTTAGGAATAACCAAGACGGATTACACGTTATTCAAGCCGTTATATAGAAATTCTTTTTATGACTTTACTTTCAACAGCCTTGAAGTTTGGTAATACTTCTTAAGCAATCTTAAAATCACCTTATCTACTTATCTTACCGTGCGACCTGTTTCTATTTTAGTATTTTTTTTCTGTAAATTGTTTATATGGAATGTTTTCTATATTTATTAATGATCTTTGAGTATACAAATAAATTATGAGGGTTAAACTTTTTCTTGTTCACATTAAGAAAATTGCTTGCGAATCACCATTTTTAATTATTTGAATTATTGAAACTTCGAGGTAAAATGTTTCTTAAAGATAAGGAAATAAGAAGAAATCTACAAATACAAAACATGCCAATTAGCGTTATGTTTGATTTTAAACAGAGTAGTTGGAAAATCGAAATTCAATCGGCTTTGTTTTATCTAAAATCGTGTTTTTAGGGGAAAATATTTAGATAAAATCACAAACTGATTACATACGAATATTTTTCATTGTAACCAAAATATAAACTGGTCCTTTAAATGAAATAAAGTCATGAATGCATTTAGTTTAATAAGTTATTTCAACTGGTTGGCACAATAATTGCATTGTTGATATTAGATATAAACCGAACGTATTTATATAATGTCTTATGGCGGCATCTCGGAATTGAACGATTTATGGAGCACCCGCCTCTTTTTCAGAAGCTATCTCCTTCGTGGCGATGTTCAGCCTTGCAGTGGAAGTGCCTTGTAGTAAGTACAGCATCCTTCTGAGCTCACAAACGATCTGTAGCTTTTGGCAGGATCTTGGGTCTGGGTGGGAGAGTGGCTGTAACCAATGGCTGAGCAGAGTCTAGGTGGGGTGGGAGGGTGAGAGTCTAAGCTGGAGTGCCGTGTGCAGACGTGAGTGCAGAGGAGATTTTTGCGTTTGAGAGGTTTGTATTGAGGATTAGCTATTGTTCATTGACAGCCAATGAGGAGGCGGCATCTCAAAACACTTTGAGGTCTAATAGGTTATCATCTAATGACAACAATGCAAGTACCACAAAAGTTTACTTGATGACGCAATGTGACATTATTATCATGATAGTAGATAGAAAAGGGCTTTCAGCCGGCGTTCTGGCATAGGGGTAGCGCGTCTTCCACGAGAGGTGAGTGTTCCTGGTTAGGACATGGTTGCTTTTCTGTGTTCTATCTATAAGGTGTATGAATGCACCCTCCTGTAAAAAGAGGCTATGCAAGCGACTGTGATGAGTTGGTAGTTAAATAGCACTCTTGACCCTAGTTGGGGCTACTTCAAAACAAGAGACGCTCCTTTTTACTTAAAATTCGCTGATGTCTTGACGGAGTTTAACCATAGAAAATGCCACTTATAACAACAATAAAAGTTTTTTTATAGAATTTAAAATGTTTTGCTTGTTTGTATGAGTAAAGTCAGGTTTTTTCCAGGAAATACATCTGGTTAGATGAACTCAAAAAGAAAAACATTATCAAAATATAAAATTTGATTCAAATAGTTAAAGCCATTTTCCGAGATGCATGAAATAAAGTTTTATGCATACATATTTGAATCGCTCATTTAAAGTTATAAGAAATTGCTTGATGTTTGGAAGTACCGTATTGTTAAAACGTCACTCTAGTTAATTTGAAGATAAATGTGTCATGTATAAACGCGTCAAAACTTTAAAACAACCTTTAAAATTACCATAATTAATGGAATTGAAATCATCTGCTGTCAAAGTGAACCATAGACAGCCTAAATAAGTAGATTAGAAGCGTTTCGTTTTATTTTATATGAAATAAACCAAAAACAATTGGGGCTTTCCCTACATACAAATGTAAGTACTATATGGATAGATAGCTGATGTACAATGATGATAAAGAAAAATATCAGTTTTTATTTAAATGATAATTTGTCGAATTACCCTCATAAAGAATATCTGTACAACGAGCAAAAGTTAAAAACGTTAATTCTTTCTTTTTAAAAGTCAGTAAACTGTTAATGGAGAATACTTAGAAAGTGAGTCATTTGTTTTTGCTTCCGTAATTTGATCTTTTCAAAAGCGACAAAAAACATTTTCAGAAATATCCTTAAGTCTTATCACCATGCGGTGATTAAAATCAAATAAATGACTGAACCATTTTTGTAAACCAGAATCAAAACAATGATTTATCTGCTCTGTGTATTTAAAAACTATTTCATTTCTCAAAGTATTGACTTTCGTTTGGTCTAATTTCCAATAATTTTTCCCGAATAGAACTTTATTGATTCGATCCTGCTTGTGCAAACGTTTATTGATTTCATGTCGAGTCTTACGAAAATTGTTTTACTATATCTTTAGATATCAATATATTTTCGAAGGGGTTGAATGTCTCCCGTTAGTCTAGTGATGTGTTTAAAGACAGTCCTGTTGTCAATCTAAGAATACAATTCCTTTTATGACAGAAAATAATTATTAATAATAGTAAACGCGTACCTTATAATTCTAATTGGCTTTGAGAGGAAAAAATCGTAATCGCTTTCTTTTTATTTGCTTTCTTTTTTTCTTTTTACAAAGTTTTTCGAAAACTTAAAGGACAAATAACTATATTTTCTGTATTATCGTTTTAACCCCAAATATTATAGAATATATCATAAATATGACGAACAGCAATTTATGTCATCTAGTCAGCGTGAACGCTTCAAGAGCTACATTATTAAATCCTGACTTGTGGGTAGAATGTCTCCCCTAAATCTGGGCCTCCAGATCCCGTGTTCGGACAGGGTTGTTCTTTTATGTTCTATCGGTGAGGTGTGTGAAGGTACCCTCCTGTAAACAGGGGTTGTGAAAACGAATGTAATGCATGAAGTAGCTAAGTCGTACTCTTAGCCCTAGTTGGCGTTACTGGAAAACAAGAGACGCTCAATCGGCTTAAAATTGATAGCGATCATCAGCGTAATTGTCCATGGCAAATGTCATTAGCAACAACAGGGATTTTAGAAATAATATTTCAGAATTTTTAAATCTTGATCTCTAATTTCAAATTTTTAAAAATGTTCCGAAATTTTATTGACGATTATTTATTTTGAAAGAAATTAAAATAAAACATTAATCAGACAATGATAATTATTAAAATTAATTCGTGCAATGAAATAAAATGGGATGTGAAATTTACTTCTTTAATCAGAAAAATGACATTCAGGGTACTGAAGATTTCAATATTTGGAATACTATGGAATATTAGTGGAGATTAAAATACAGATATCCTATTTCAAATATTTATTGTTTGGGTATCTCTATAAAACAAAGAAGTCAATAAAATTAATTCTGAAGGAATTACAATAATTTAATTTAGCATTTGATACATTTTGAGAAGTTTTCCAGATGATTCTCAGTATCTTTCTATTGATTTATTAGCAAATGCTAACCAATCATTGTTAATTGATACTAGCATGAGAAAGCATAACTAAGAAAACTTTGGAGTTCGCTATAAGTATCATGTTATAATCTCACTAAAAGATACCATTTGTTGATTATTCCACATTTAAAAAGGTCATTTCTTGTCAGAGAATATCCTACACATATGTTGTCTTTAATATAATATTTTTAATCCTGTTTACATGTAATATAAAGGGTGCCTCATAAATTAGTTAAAACTTTAAGAATCATATAAAAGGGAAAAATCTTTTAAAACTGCAACTTCGTGTAGAAGGTATTTGAATCTTACTTTCATATAAAAATAAAATACAAAGTTTTTAAAAAAGGGTTGTGGAAGGCAGTCAAAACACAGCTTGACACCAGTTTTTATTTAAATAATGAGAGTTCAACGCGATTTACACCATGTGATGTGGAACATGAAACACGAGTCACAGTACCCCTGACAGTTGAAAGCAGCATATCAGAAATGCTGTAATCAAAGGGATTCGAAATGCGATCTAATGAATTGTATCTTTGAGTTCCGCCATTGTGACAGAAAATATAAGCTAGATTATGAGCCAAAATCTAGCTTTATTACCTGGTACAATTGACCTTTCAGTAACGATATTGAAAAGAATGTCGATTTGTAAGGATCATCATCCTGTATGAAAGTAACTACTTGCAGAGTGCCTCGTACCGTCAATCCTGGATCAATATGTTCTTATAAAAATAAGGGATTTTTTGAGCAGCTGTACCTAAATACTTTTTCCAACTGGATTCTGAGCAACAATCTTCAAGGAATATAATGTGCTGTTAATGAAATAAACATTAATACAACAAAAAACTATTATACGTCATGAAAATAGCTTGCTCATGTATTTAAGAGGATTCGATATCCAAGTGATCTGCGTGTAAATCACCAGATATATTCGAAAGTTGGCTTCATCAATCTCCATGAAATTAAATAAACTCCGCGTTTCTTGTTCAATTTTTGTTGAAGCCCGTTTCAAAAACCCGACCATATAGGTGATATCTGACATTAATAATAGGGTTTGTAATAATGGGCCGGCTTTCTGGCACAGAGGTAGCGTGTCTTCCTCGTTTTCTGGGAGTGCCGGGTTCGAGTCCTTGCTTGGGCATGGTTGTTCTTCTGTGTGCTATCTGTGAGATGTGTGACTGTGCTTCCCTGTAAAAAGGGGCTGTGCAAGCAAATGTGGTGAGTGCGGAGCTACATTGTAATCTTGTCCCTAGTTGGCGCTACTTCACAAAACAAGAGACGCTCCTTTCAGCTTAACCCATTAACCGGCTTACCCGTACGCCATACGTGCATCGATTTATCGAATTTTGATAGTTGTAAACAAAGAATAAATCATGCATAACAATTATAATTCAATAGTAAAATGACTTCGAATACGTAGATAAGCCAAAAGTATTCCATGGATTTCCATTTGAATAAAAATAACAAAATATTCCCAAAATTGAAGGTGTCATTTTATTAGATAGTTAGGAAAATAAACCGGTTAAGGGGTTAAATCTGCTGATATAATCAGCGGGGGATTGTCTATCGGCAAGTGCCATAAGTAACAACAACAACAATAATGGCTATGTTTCCTGCAATTGATACAAATGCGAAACCTCTCTAATGGCACATTGAAACAATAATTCAAATAACACAAATATCGTTTCAGCTTCAAGAGCATACTGTTTTCACGTTGATTACCTTACTTGTCATCGCCTTCATTTATGACAGTGACGCATATTTGTTATTTAATAGAAGTTTCTTCAAAAAAACTTTTTTTAAGTTAAAATTTTACTCTTAAAATGGCACAAAGTGCTTTCTTTTCTCATCCTACGTTATTGTTCCTGTGAAAATTTTATCATGCAACGTTTACTGATTTACGAATCAAGAGGGGTATATGGGCTTAATCACCAATGGTTCATTTACTAAAGAAATTTTGCTGTTGTTATCGAAGATGCTCATGAATTCAGCAACTCGGTTCAAAACCTTATTTGCACAAATCTATTTTCTACTTCTTCAGATCCACCTAGAACTGGCATTCGGATTTATTATTATTTATTTTTGTAAATTTTAATTATTTTTTGTAAAGCCAAAAATTATTATTATCATCATTTTCTCATTGATCTCATTTATTTGTATCATTTTATAAATTTTTATTATATTTGGCCCGAATATTATTCTGAGACAAAAATATCACAATTCTATTTTATTCCGGAATTTTTTTTGTAGTAAAAAAATGATATCTAACTTGAGTCTACCATCTTTTTGATGAAAAGTACATAAAATTTATGGATGGTTCACAATCTCTAATGACACCTCCGCATTCACAAATCTATGGAACAAGTTTCCAAAAGTTGCTGAGCATATGGAAAATAATGCGAATTTATTTAAAACAAATCGATAAAATTCCCAAGATATTTTATTTTCAAAAATATTTACTTCCTAAAAATATTTTACCTTCAAATTCTACCCTGACTTTCGATCAACATTTCCCAGTAGAGTTTGTTTGTATCGACCCTTGCTTTCCTAAGTCAGTATTGATTCCAAACTGAGCCACCGAAAAACTTGTCTTCATACCTCTGGATACCCATATTTTTGCCACACTGTGTGCGGAATGTCTCTCGTTAG
>JAOUZG010015275.1:5406989-5421274 GCA_026289955.1 Argiope argentata | reverse complement strand
TGTGTGTCATTAGCTTTAGTTTATATTATTTATATATAGTTTTATGGTATTAAATACGCTGATTTTTTCCCCCAATTCATTTTAGATGTAAAAAATGAATTAAGAAAGACTTTACAGAACTTAAGTTTTGTTAATATTATACAGAATTAAAATGACGTATTTTGAGATCTTGTTTATAAATGAATGAAATTCTTATAGTTATTTTCAATTAGCGGAAAAATAATTGCTGAATATAAATTATTTCTTAATATTTTTTTTACTTTCACAATCATTTGCGTCTTATTATTAATCTTGTTATTTTGATCTCTCCAATTTTCTTTTACTTGTAATACTTTTTTTACTAATGTTTGGAATGAAGTACTGTTTTTTTTTCTATCTTCACGGTGGGAATGGGTTGGTTGTTTTCAACCCGCCTGATGAGGCCTCGTTGAAAATTATGGCCCATAATTTATGTTTTCTTTCCATTTCTTCGTTTCTGAACTTTTTTTTTCTGTCTGCGACCGTTATTAAATTTTTCACCTCGGCAGTTGCGATTACTTTTTTCTACAGTTTTTTTTTTCAAACTGTAACGTCTCTGGAAAAAAAGCATTCCTTACATTTTAAGAAATTAGCGACATTAATGGTAAAAAATGACTCACTGCATTCGTTAAAGATAAAAACAAAAAAGAGAAATGTCGTCGTTTCAAACAGAAACGTAAAATTGTATTTTTCAATATACGCGGTGTTTTTTTTAAGTTCTTGCATGAATGCGTTGAATTATTACTTCCTTTCCTTTTAAAAATAACATAGATCAACTAACATTTTGGTAGAGGTGATTTGTTTTACTATTTTTTTTTGTGTATTTCAAATTAGAAAACTAATATTGCGCCATTTTTCTCCATCAGCTCTTATTTATATGACAGTAATGTTATTTATGTTAATGCATTAAATTAGGTAGGTTTAAAAAATAAAACAAAATAACTTATATAAATTTTATAAAATATTTTAAGAAAATAACAAAAATCCAACAGAAATACGCTGAACTCAAAAGCTACATGAATTTAATTTCGAAATCTAGCATATCAAACTTGGCTCTCGAAGAAATGAAGACATCCACCCTCAAGAGGTCCTTTTTCATAATTTCGCCTCATTTTTTGTAATCAACAGAGGAATATGCTGATCCGTTCTTCTTCTTCTTAACAAGTAATATAAGTCATAGACAGACTCTCCAACCCATCACGAAGGCACACGTTAATAATAAAACTGAATGACTGGACCACCACAACAGCAACACTGGTGGGAACTGTGGTTGAGTTCTAATGGTCATCACCGGTCACGGTACAATCCTCCTCGTAGGAAATACGTCCTGTTATCGATGGGAGGAGTCCAACCCCCATATATTTGAGTACCCACCAAGGATAGCGATAACAAACCCCCATACTGGAAACAACTCATCCACAATTACGAGATGCCCCCCACGGGGTAATAAAAAGAAATATAAGTGAAACACAATGTTTTTTTTTATTATTATTCCATTGCCCATAATTACCAGATACTTAGGTTATTCCTTTTTTCAAAATATTATCGTCTTGGATGTTGCTTGATAGATCCAATTATTGTAATAATTTTATGACGCATCACATTAAAGCTACCAACAGCATCATAGGTACAAAAAAGTTTTAAAATTCATTAAATAATTTCAGCATAGATGTTTATTCTTTTCACTAAATACTTCAAAAATCTTCTGAAAATATTGTGGGCTTAATGTCCACATTCAGAATTCAAATGCGTTTCCCATCTGAATTCAGATTAATAAGAGGTAACAATAGAAAAACATCTGTCATAGAGATTCAATAAAGTTAATCCGTCACAAAGTACCTGAATTGTCCAGAACTCTCTGGGGCATTTTTATCCGGCTACCATGATAGTATTCAATTTTGCCATTACATTAACCTTTTAATTTTGAAAATAAAGTAACTTCCTGTATTTCTCTCCGTATCTCCTTTTTTTTTCACTTTAAATCGAATTATATTTTTATGCGAAGAATTTGTAGATCCATGATATTACCTACGGATTTGGAATTTTGTAAATACAAGTTCGATTTATGCATCCATTTTCTCTTTTAAATCTGCTTTTCAAAACCCAATGGAGATGTTAAGGGCTGTATAATTAAGCTTCTTTTTTCATCAATTATCTGGAACGACTTGTTCCTATTCTTTTACAACAGTATCTGTTAAGAATCCCTGTAACTATATTTCCTCTGACGACACTATCGTAGTAAAGAAACAGTATTAAAAGCTTCATAATGCAAATCTTTAATGTTTTTTTTTTGGCGCATTAATGTCACTTCCGAAATGAGTGATTTACGGTATCTCAGCAGAATACCATTCAGTGCATCGGTAATTTAAATCTGTTTCATTTTTTCTTAAATAACTCCATACCCAAAGAGTAATACTTTTCCAGGCTCATACTTATAACATCAATTTTCATTATTGCATTACTTTTTGTCTAAGAAAGGTTAATATTATTCATTTATTCCCTTTTCTTTTTTCCTTAGTTTATGTTATGAATTTTCCTTTTTAAGGAATATCTTGTCCATTAAAATTTTAAATATTTCAAAATTTAGCCTCATTGAATCTCTCAAAATGAAATTCATGGAAAAAAACTATTTTCATTTTGAGATAAATTCACCAAATTTAGTTAAAAATCAATTTTTAAAAAATTCCAAAAGCCAAGAAAAAAATGTATGTATATTAGCATGTAAATGAAAAAATGAAAAATTCTTGAGGTGAAGAACGAAATTAAAAAAACAAATTCTCAAAAATTAGCCCTTTAAATTTTTGATATCAAGTTTACTATAAAAAATGATCAATAAATTGTATCTGATTTTTATTATAAAATAATATACAGAGTTTATTCAAGAGATAATGAAAGATAAGGTTTGAAAATGATTGAGTCTTAAAAGGGCAAAAAACATCAATTTTCAATTTCCTGGACTTCATTATTCAAGTTTTCATTAAAAATCATTTTTACCAAAAGTATTCTTGATACAATTTTGTACCATTAATTTTTTAAATAATATTTATTTTCTAGACTTTTCATATTAATGAAAAGTCCTTAAAGAAAAGGATTTTTCTTGCAACTTTCAACAATTATATTCAAAATGGGAATATTGATAGCGTATTGAAAATGTTGTTACGTTTTGAGCGTAGCGGGTTCGGATTGAATGGACTTTACTTGGGGGCAGCACAAACTAATTTATTTACAGATATTTAAAGGATGACTTGAGAAAGTAAAACTTCAGATAAACACAATCCAGCAGTCAACAGTCACTTACAGTGTAAATGCAATCCTTACGCACAATAAACACAGACTGCAAAATAGCTATCGTATAGCACAGCAACAGTAAATCGCAGCGAGCTCAATAATACACCGTCAACAGCAAACGTAAACATAGCTAACTAAAGTAATCCACTAGTACAGCGAGACGGTATATAGTACTTCCTCGGCTATACATGGGAAGAGTAGCCGGGAAAAAAACTCTGGCTACTCCTCCCTTATATAGCCGAGGAAGCGCGTACCCCAAAACATGCGAAACTTCTCAAAATATTGCGCAAGATCCAGCGGCTACTGGACTACTCCTTTCGCCAAACCAACCAAGCTGGAACGAAGCTCCTTGCCAAACGTCGCCATTTTTGGCGCATTTCCGTGGCGCTCGCCCGCTTGTAACAATATCAATTCAATGCGGTGCATCTAGCTAAATTTTAAAATTGAGATTATTTGTTTCACAAATCTGCAAGTCGTTTTCCTCTTTCAAAGTTTTGAGCTATTGCCACAAACTTGCTGAAAGCTTGTCCAGTATGTGGGCCAGGTGTTCAAGCTATACATTTTACCCGAGGTCTAATACCTTCAAGTAGTAAGGTATGGAAGTGTGGAGAAGGGCCTACCTCCACAGATTCCTCCTTCACCATCTTAGCACTATACTCGCTATCTTACTAGTGTCGCAGGTCCGAAATACCTCTAGTTTAATTTCAAAATAGATAAATACGCTAAGACTAAAAATAATGGAAATAAAAATTAGAAAAGAAATAATTAGTTGAAAATAGAACTGAATGTTCCAAATTTACCCATGGAATGATACCTTATACATATCTGTAGTTTCCAAGAACCAAAAACAGAAGTTATCGATATGTTGAAAGCCTCATATATATATAAAATATTTGTATTACCTTAATATGTCATTTTTATATTCTTCCTGTTATCCAGGTCATTTGATGTCTATGGCCTTCATAATAGCAAAAAGCAAAGCAAATGGGCTGTTGAGGTTGAGAATTAAATAATGTTAAGTGGCTTATCTTTGTTATGCACTTGGACAGCCATCTACTTAAGAGTAGTTCTGAAAGAAACGTTTTAACTCGGGTAGCAAAACAAAAGAATTTTTTTTTCTTTTTATGAAATTTATTTTGTCTAATTTAGTAGTACATAAATAATTTGAGAAATCGATTCTTATAAATCCAATATTTTAATTTCATTTCCGTTTATTATATATCCAATATTAATGAAAAACAAAGAATTGTTGAGTATAGCTATTTTTTTCCCGATTATGTTTACAAAAATGTGTTAGAGCATAATAATATTCAAACACTCAATTCCAGTCATACAGTGAATTCATATTTTACAAAAATTTAAGGATTTTTCTAGTTTAATTATTTATCATATTTTAGGATTTAAATTAAAAATTATTGTTAAAAATATTACGATATTCTGATATCAATTTTTCTCAAACTCAGTATTAAGTACAAACACTTTTATGAAGTCAAAACGAATAAGGATTCGGGTGCAAAATTCCATCCATGTAAACATGAAACATGTTTACATGTTTGTACCATGTAAACATGTTTCATGTTTACATGTTTGCAAAATAAAATAGCTTGAATTCACCAAACCTTATATGAAATTCAGTTACCTTCTTTCCGACAAAGGAGCGCATCTCCTATGGGAAAGGTTGTCCCGTAGGTAACGACAAATGCCAAGACTTCCGTTTTCCCTTACGCTGCAACTATTATGGTCATTCATATCGCCCTGGTTTTTATATTAAATCGAATGTAATTATTTATGGCAGTACTATTAGTTCAGTTGTATGCAAACTGCTGTTTGGTATTTGAAATGAAGCAAAAAAAATTGAATAACTGTTAAAAGTTATTCTCGTAATCAATCCACTATTTAGAGTTACGAATACCTCTAAAATTAACTCATGTCGGTTGAAAAAATGGAGAACAATTTATAATAAAATCATTAACAAATTCCTAGCCCTTTAAATAAATATAAACTTCTAATTAAATGGTATATTCACTGTTGTGTTACTTGCTCCTTATAAGATTATAGAGACACCTTAAATATTTAAATGCGCCTGATAGATATGCATTTTATAAATTTGGTTGTTATAACGCCATCTGATAGTTCGGATTTTCGGGCGTTTAATCAGTAAGAGATGACATTGATAATAAACAAGTTGATCGAAAGTTTATTAAGATGAAACTATAGAGGATTCGCATATGTAAACTTTTGGAAAACCGAAAGGAATATGACTAGCAATTTTGAGAGATAAAATTGATTAATTATATTATGAAATTTGACTTTAAAGAACATTCTGAAACTTTATAATAATATATGATACATATTCTCACTTTTGATGGGGTTTTTTTTCTCATTTTATTATTAAAATTTTCAAATACCTAAGATATTCTTGTGTTATTTTTATTTCCGTATTGATATTTAAACGTTTGGTATGTTGCTAGTTTTTAAAAGTCGAGTTATAAAAGGTAAATTGCTACTTAGACTTAATATATGAGAATGATGACGAGTTCGCTTTACAACGGAAAGAGCGGCGCAGTAGCGTTTGATGGTGTGGACCCCTGAGCACCCAAGGGCAAAATTATGACTTGTAGCTGACACATGTCACAAACCCATTTTACGGGGAGGACTCCGTTCATCCAGTACATTCATTCATCCACAGATCGCAATTTATATCTGGAACAGAGAACGATCAACTCTGACCCAGTACCCCAAGTGGTATTACTCTCTACATGGATGACGTTGTGACCACCACAGATTTAACGTGCGCCAGCCACCACGCATACAGAGATTCTTCAGCTGGCGGGTTCGAACTCACATTTCAAGGGATTTGAATTGCTTTCTGATTTGATTTTGAGAAATTCGTAATAAACTGTAATTGAGCTCATGTGAGAAGGATACATTCAGATACACTCGCTTGCACAGCCCCTTTTTACAGGGAGGCACATTCACACACCTCACAGATAGTACACATAACAACCATGTCCTAAACGGGACGCCCAATTAACAAGGAAAACGTGGTACTTATGTGCCATGACGCTAGCAGACATAATATATCAAAAATGTATTTTTCGATGCTCGGGTAAGATAATTTATTTTATATAGTTAATTTTATTAATAACAATAATTAATTTTTAAGATTACTTCGCTTCATTTAATAAAAGTCAGTAACAAAATAAGGAGATTTAGTTTAAATATTTTTTTCTGTATCAAACTTCACTATCAATAAAATAATTTACAATTTTCAGGCCATTACCAGCAAAGATAACCGTTCTTAACTCGAGGTTTCATTCTAGTGGAACATCAAGGACTCCGTTTGTTGACATGAATGAGTATAAATATAAATATAAATTAATGTCAACAGTTGTTGAAATCCATTCTCAAAATCACAAATGGGAAAGAAAGTTGTTTACCACAAGAAGATTTTCAGTCATAGCATGAAATTCAAATAAAAATGCTCATTTTACTTTCGAAAACCGGATTTCGGCTTTACTGTTTATGGTACTATCATAAAATTCTAAAATTATTCTTGAAATGTAAACTTATCAGAGTAATTTATGGAATGTTTATAGCATATTATCTATTTCATGGAGAGAATCTCTATTCAGCCTCGACAAAATTCTGGACCTTTTCCAGATTCGATAAATTATAACTGTGTCTCGGAAAAATGATCTCGATTACAAAAAAAAAGAAATTGTTTTAAACAATATTTTTTCTTGCCGCGGGTTATTTTTACCAACAAAATTTGTTGCTTTACTCGGGTTCAAAAACAATTTTTTAAGATGAGTTTGAACTAAATTATTAAAGTAGCATAATACATTTTTGCTTATAAAACCTCTGCGAAACGAAATATCTTTCGAAAGCCATGAATCAACTTTCAAAGCTCTGAAATATTATCCTATAGGCTCATAATAAAGCTCCAAAAAATGGATGATAAATTAAATTATGGGCTCAAAGATATAACTTCTCCATTAACCTAGTTGCAATTTATTGCTTCTGCTAGTTTAAAGAAAATTGGTGTGTGTTTATATTCTCCCGTCAAGACTTCATGTGATAAGATCAATACTTCCTTACAATTTCGATTAAATATTTCTTGCAGACCAATAAAAAACAAATAATGTATTTATTAGGATGATGCGAATCTTCTAAAATATGGTAAGTGCTTCTTACCAAATATGAATGTATCCGTATTTTTTAAGGAAGCTTTTTTTTACAATTTTCTTATCTATTTCCCTGAGTACAGTATCATTTTGCCTCAAAACTGATTTTTTTGTCTTCATGAAACTACCTTAAATTTTTAAATTTTTTTACAAAAATCTGATATATCTGCTCTATTTTCGAAATAATCCAAATAACGAAACGGATGAAATATTTTACGTGGTATGAGAAATAAAATTGATGATTACTATCAAAAATGGTCAAAGTGGAATGTACTTACTTCATGTTGACTCGATAATTCAAAAATACAATGAAGTAGATAAATGAAGCCTAGTATATAGAAGCTTAGTATACGGTTTCATAATCAGGGTGTTAAATGTGAATGGATTTTGGGCTAAATCTATTAAAGGCCTGACAGTTTGTCAGTATGTCTATTCAAAGTTATCTAAAAGAGATTACACAAAGAATGCAATTTATCAGATGGATTCATACATATTCAACAATTCAAACATATGATTTTTACTTGAAGTTATATAGTGTCACAAAACCTACTGTCTGTTTGTCCTTGCTCGCATATATGAGCCTAGCATATATAATAAAACTCAATGAGCTGCGAAAGTTATTTTGTATTTGTTCTGAACATTAAATCTATATACTTATCAAATTTAGGATCTAAATTGAACTATCTTCCCCGAAATACACTTATTTTCCCTTTCCAAAGAAATTTAACAAGAAACACGAACTGTTATTAAAATATATTAAAAGTGGATGGGAAACAATATTTCTAGTTTAAAGATTTCATTTAATTCAAATATGTTATTCTCACACATTAACTAATTAAGTTAACATTCTCTATTATAAATAAGGGATAGTAGAGGTCATTTAATGAGAGGAAGAGCATGAATCACAAGAGCGAGTCAAGGGCTCAATTTTACAACTTTGAGGTTCAGTGGTGGTCATTTCCAAATTAGAAAGCTGATTTTGAATTTGATTGACAGGAGGACAAATTTGGTTCAATACGGAAGTAACAACCACTATAATAAGCTTAATTCAATCGATATGAATCGCCTAAAGACTACCGCAGTGCGAGGATAAAATATATAGCTGTTAGAAATTCTCATACTATTTCTAGAATGACATATTTTCTAAAGAATCTGCTTACTTATTGCTTCATGGATTAGTGGATAAGTAGACAGGTGATGGCTAGATGGGATCTAATTTAACATGGTATGTGTCATATAATAAGCGCTTCTTTCTGGAGTGCTTATAAGCCTAGTTTTACAAGTTGTTGGATTAAATCCATCCCAATCTTCCTAATAGCTACGAGTATAATTGTAGATTTATTAGATAACTATCCTCTTAAAGATCATTTAGTCATAGTCATCTTTGTATTCTTTTGAAATATCTGATTTTCTAACCCAAGAAATGTTGACTAATAAAAAAACTGAATCATTAAATTGTATAAAATTGTCTATAATGTATAATAATGTCCCGCACTGTCTATATATTGTTGAAAAATGAGTCAATTATAATGTAATAAGGGTTGATAATAAAAAATACCGCAACCTCCTATCGAAACTACATAAATATCTTCTTATAGTATATTGTTGTAAAAATAATTAAAAAAATTGTTGCTGTATTTTGAGACTGAATGCGAATATAAATATCTTGTGGATATGAATATAAAAGTATTACAAATATAATTTACGATGCAATTTCGGGACAATTGCACATAAAATGAATCTTTATAAATAATTTTCAATATTAATACTACTTTCTTACTATGTATGATAAAGATATCTCTCTAGTAGGTTATAAAATAAAGTAATAGTCAATTACATGCCGGCACGTCAGATTTTCTAAACATATTTTTTTTGCAAAAATTTGAATCAGAATTTGATGAATCATTAACCGTCTTACAGGGTAATTACCTCATATTTTAATTGAAATTTTATAGAATGTTCTTTATTTTTAACAAAATTATGAATAAAGTTTTTTTCTAAATAAATTGTAAGTAAAAATATTCTAACAAGTCCAAAATATAAATAAAAAATATATTGCACAAATTTTCTTTTTTTAATGTGAGTTGAGCACTGAAAACATTTTTTTTACTTCACGCGAAATAAATTTAACTAAAAAATAACAAGTATATTCAAAACATTAGAATTATAATAAATTAAGTTAAAAATTCAATTTATTATGTTTCATAAATAATAAGATGATGTAAATTTGTTTCCCATTCCTCTTTTTTAGATATAAATAAGTAGAATTTTAATCAAAATAGAAAGGCGCGGTATACTTTCAGATATCCAAGTATAAATAAATAATCTAATTTAATAAATCAGAAAATCAATAATTCTTTTATAAACTATAGCCATATAAAAATAATAAGAAAATAATTCTTGCCAAAAGGAAATTTCAGAATTTTGCTCCCTTACTAAATATATTATTACTTTGCACAGGTGCGGAAAATTGTATTCTATCTTTCGCAGATAGCATTCTTTATTCATTTCGTTTTTCACTGGGATTTAAAGGATTTCTCTCGGCTCCCTGGAGATTTATGCATAAATAATTGGGACTAAATGCTCCTGAAGGGTTTGACCTTCAGCATTTCTGAGGAGATTTTCTTTTGAAAAAACTTAAATTGGTTTCTTCGAGGTTTGCGATTTCAAATCTCACTGGTATATTTAATTTTGACTCCACATTAGTATGTATTATCTCTTTTTCTTTGAGTGACATAAACAATTGAAACGTACCACTTAACTTTATGGATATATTCGTATATGTATGCGAATATATAATAATTTTCTTTTTCTTTATGAAAGTTTTACATCTGGAAAATCGAACTTCCTTCTGCATTTTTTGCGATATTTTTTTAGAAAATATTTAGATACGAATCCTACACTGATTATATACGAATATTTTCAAATTCATCTACACATGAAGGAGTTGTTCAAATAATTTTTAAACTAGTTATTTACATATTATTTAATTAAACCACAAATTACTTAGTTCAATATGTTATTTAAAACAATATGCTGTGTCGTAGAATTCATTTTACAGTTTGTCTATTATTACTGATATTTTTGGTGAAATCGGATACAAAAATGGCTCTATTTGACACTGCCATTATTAGAGCAAATAGAAAAAGACTCTAATAGTTAATTATAAAAAATCATGATATTTTTTTCTGGAAAGATACCTATATAGGTAAACATAAAAAAACAAAATCATATCTAAATATAAAATTTCATCCAAATCTTTAGAGCTGTTATCAAGATACACGAAATAAATGAATTATATACACAAAAAATGCTCTATTAATGTTATGAAATCTGGATTTATTCACAAAATTTACATACAAACAGCCTTTTAAAAAAGTGGGTTAAGATTTTATTTCGAAATTATCTTTCGTTTGAACGATAAAGTTGAACGATTTCATTTGAACGAACGGAAAGATTTTTCGTTTGAGCGATAAAAGTTTTTATAAAATACTCATTCAAGTTGAAAACAATTGTCTATCGTAAGTCTGATAGTTAAAGCTGACACCTCAATTCTGTAAGATTCTGATAAAAATGTTCTGAGAAAGTTTTAATTTTATCGGTATTGATAATATGTTTTAATTTTTAATGAAGGAACTTTCTTTGGAATTCGTAGAAATTTTAATCGTGCGGTAAATATTTAACTTACTTTAATCTCCTCTTTACTTAATTAGTTTTAAGTTCTTGTTATTTTTCACTTTCACCTCCCTATTTCTGATTAAAATGTTTTCCTCTTTCTAGTTTTAAACTCCTTATGCTTTAATATCTTAATTATGTAATCTTTTTATAATTTATTCCAAAATCTTATCACCAGGTGCCACCTTTCATATGAAATCAAAATTAAATTTAATTTAAGCAGTTGAAAATATTAAAAAATTACACTCTTAATAAAACATGTAACTACAACCAATGTCAGAATTCAATTTCATAAGCAGTGCATCAAAATTCTTCTGAAAAATTACGTATTCCCAAACAAAAAATAATTCAAATTAAATAAAATAATTTGAAAATCATATGACAAAAATTTACTTTTATTGATTTCATAATATGGTATTCTAAAAAGAATGTGTTTTTCCCCTTGTTAAATTAGCTCCAGATAGGGTTTATTTTTTAAAAAAACTGTAATTCTCATTTGAAAGTTTTGCTGAACAAATTTATGTTATGGAAGTTCTATCATAACTTTAAAGTGTGGTTATGTACATTTAAAAAAATTATAAAAATAAATAGAGAATAGTTTGGCAAAAATGAAATGAAATTTAATAAAACGCATCAATATATTTTTAAATTTGTAAATAGATTTTAAAAACTTCTTATCAAGTAAATTTATAGATAAAATTCCATTTTTAAAGAAAATCAGATTTCTTACTTTTTATCTACCAAACACATAAAAAGGGGAACAAATCATTTGAGAAGTGCTCTTTAAATATGAAAAAAAAGAAGAGAAAGCGAATCAAAAGGAAAAAATACGTCTGAAACAAATCTTATGGATCATTTAAAAAAACGTGCAATAAAAATTTTCCAAATACATTTCCATTTGGAAAGAATTGCAATTCCGAGTAGAAACCTCAATGTGACTCACACGTTTGACATTCCAATGAAAAAGGACGATAAAGTATGAATAATTCAAATGCATGCTTTAAAACTTGTTTTTCCTTTGGAGATCGAGCAAATTCCTTTATGTCAAATGCAAAATAATAAATATTTTTTTCACATTTATCTCAAATGAACATTATGTTGTTTCATAAAAGGAAATATTAATACCATCTTATTGAATTATTCCATTAAAAGGTTAAATTAAATTCAAGGGTTTAAAATCAGTTTTTCATCTTTGAAAAGTGCTGTGTAGAAAAAAATTATCGCACTCTACAAGTTTGTAGTATGGTTATTTAACAGAAACGTCAATTAAAAAAAACAGACACCCAAAAGTTTCAAATTAATTAGCCAAAACTTGACTCTAATGATTGGTAAGATAGAATATAACACATTTTATACTAGTCAATTCCAACCAAGTTTCTTTTTGGTTGATTCCTTTTATGTGTTCGATCGAGGGCAATAATCAATAAGCTGTAAAAATAAATTGGATTTTTTTAAAGTTTTCTATATACAGATATTATCGAAATGTTACATTTCAAATTCAAATATGTGTCAATACGATATATTTTAAATACTAAAAAAAACTAAATGAAGATTCCTAATTATCCTTAATTGAAAATACATAATAATCTTTTTCAAAATTAAGAATTTTTAGAAATGGATGCTTAATAACATAGATTATAAATTTAAACACTATACCCTTTTGTCATTTGTCATCACTATAAAGATAAATGTTATTGCAATTAATTCCTAATTCTAAATAATTTTTGTATCTAAAATATTTTGGACAAAACTATTTAAAAGAACTGCAAATGACAATAACTCTAAAGCGAAACTAGCAAGATGAATGAGACTAGCCGCCTTTAGCGATAAGCTTGTTCATCAAGATTACTGACTTTTGGAGCTATTAAATTAACGAGGAACGTATATTGCTAAAAAGTTATTTTTTGTTATCTAACAAGACAGAGAAGGCATGACTTAAATTGAATAAGTTTGAGCCAATTGCAACACGTGAAAATTTAAAGGACTGCATATTAAAAAAATGAAAGCAGAACAGAAAATTACTCCAAATAAATTTTAGAAAGAAAAATAATTGCAGAAGATTTAGATTATCGCATGCATAGTATTGATGAGTTTATAGAACATGCATCAGATGCTTCGCAGCGGCAGACTTGAAATAGATCATAACACGGATTTCAGTGGTGTGACCAATAAAAATCCTGTTTTGCAATGTTTATGTAAGCCAACAAAATTTTGCACTTCTTTTTATAATCATTTCAATCTGTTTTTCTTCCTATTTTTTTTTCATGAAATGTGTAGGCATTTCTACTATTTTCAGTAATTATTCAATTAAATTCAGACACAATTATTTTCAATAATCTTCACAATACAAATATTGTGAATCTGCATCAAAATTAATAGAAAGTATAAAATGCATAATTGTTGTTATCAAATTGATTATAATGTTATATGTCTTATATATGAAAGTCTACGGCAGCTTATTCTAGATGCAATTTTATGTAATAAAACTCCGAAATGCGTAGAATTTTATCAGATTTAAAATTCAATATTTTCCCCCTGTATTCACAAATTTAAAATTTATCTTTTAAATTGATATATCTAAATGTAATTTTGAAATCAAATATGAGCTTTCTTAAGACGGCAAGAAAAATCAAATCCATACGACTATCCATTTCACTATAGATAAAATAACTATTTCTGAGTTTATTGTGCCCAAAAGGTATTTTAGTTTAATTCAGGAACGTGCAGAAGTTTGGTCTATGGCGAAATTAAGTATTCAACACATATATTCTAGACCCGAATGCAAGTGGAAAGCCCAGTTGTTACCAAACAATTTTGAAGCTTCGGTTGCGTTTCTAGAATTCTTGATTAAAAATCACTTGGAGAATTCTGACCAGCAATGCTTTGTAATTTAAAAATGCGTTTTAATTATTATTTCTATAATTATATCCTAATTTGATTTTTTTTAATTTGAAAATGCGTTTTGATTATTAATTCAATTATTATATTCTCATTTGATTTTTTTTTCTGAAATTATAAGTAAACTATTTTTTTTATTTTTGTTCAAGGGAAGAAAGTGTTTTGTTTCTTTATATAGGAATTGGAATCCAAATTTCAAACTTCTGCTAATATGCGTTG